>BMAV01009031.1:0-29876 GCA_019973955.1 Trichonephila inaurata madagascariensis
TAAAGGATCACACCCCAACTTGACAGAAATAGAGTCGAACATAAGTTCGTGACCATAACCTCCCGACTACCAGGACCTCTCATTTAGTTTTAGAAGAGCGTGAATGGTTCATCTTGCAATTGTTAACTTCTGATTTGGGGAATCTGAGTTTTATTAGCATTGTTGCACATGTTTGAAAGTAATATGTAGATTAAATGTAACATTTCACAACGCTGACACTTGCATCATGGCATTTTGAAAGAATAAGAAAGGCTTTGCGTCATAAAAACATAACTTAGAATACAATTAAAAAAGTGATCCTCACCTTTAAATATGTTAAGGATAATCTGTTTTAAGGTCACTTTTTTTTACTTATTTAATCTTTTGAAACTTTTATTGCTCCATAGAGTTTCTAACAAATCTAACTTTTAATTTATTTATTCAATTGTGTCTTGCTCATCTTTAAGGTATCCGACTACGTTCGGAACCTTAATTTTAGAAAAGTGTATAAATGGATAATTTTTGTGATGTTTAGTGTCACTTAGATTAGAATACATGTATAAAATTGTTTTAAGGACATTTTGATGAAATTTTTTTTTATTTAAGTACAATATTTCGGCAAAAAATGAACTTAGAATATCCTTTTTTCAAAATGTTCTCCTTTTGTGAAAAATGCTTCTATTATAATAATATTTTGCCTGTATATAGCTCAGACCTCTGTACAGAGGCTCAACTACGATTTTTGAAAAATTCACATTATTTTCAGAGTTACAACCCATTGAAATAATGATCGGAGTTTTTTTGTTAAGATTTCTCCCCTCTGTTGTGTCGTAAAACATGGATAAACCCACACTTCTAAGTTATATATTTCAAACATTTTAGTTTGAGCCTCTGTACAGAGGTCTGAGCTATATACAGGCAAAATATTATTATAATAGAAGCATTTTTCACAAAAGGAGAATATTTTGAGAATGGGTCGTTCTATGTTAATTTTTTGTCAATATAGTGTACTTAAATATAATTTTTTATTGTAATACTATTCTTAAAACAATTTTATATACATTTTCTAATCTAAGTGACACTAAATATCATAAACAATATCCATTCATACGCTTTTGCAAAATTACGGTTCCGAACGTAGTCGGATACCTTAATTATATTCTACTGCTAATTTGTTAAAAATATAATCAAAAATAAAATAAAAATAATAATAATAACATAAAATAAAAACACCTCATTTTATAAAATATTTTTAGAGTGAATATAACTGTTATTTTAAATTGGAAGACTGTGCGAATATGATATGTAGATTTAGCTTCAAATTATAGTATTATTGAATTAAATATATTGTTATTGTACGAAGAGGGGCGTGATGAAAATATTGATTGAATATTGGACCAAAAATATAAAAAGTTTGCGAAACACTGTCTTATACTCACTACAAATAATGTATATATAAGAATGTGTGACAAATGTGAAGAATATGAAGCTACTTTTTGAATGAATCACTATGTAAAGGTGATGAGAGAGAGATTTTTTAAATTTAAGTTCCATGGTTTGTATTCAAAAATAATAATTGAGCTAATAATAAAACGAATCATTTAAGATCTAATTTTAATAGAGTGTTTTTTCGTAATTATTAATCTATTATATACCTTTAGAAAATTTTTCTACCATCCACTGAGGAATCATGAAAAAAATGTGAAACCTTAGGTTTTGAAATCAAATTAGTTCCGATGCATAAGATTACAAAATAAATTCTGTCAAAAAATAATTGTATTCCTAAGAAAACAATTATTCGAAGAAAACACGTAAAAAAATGTTTGAATAGACAGAAATTTTTAATTTATACACAAATGATGCCTTCAAATCAGATTCACATTCTTTACAATTTCAAAAACCCTATACCGGTTTTTCTTTCTTTTTTGTCCTCTTATACTGACTTAAAACTTTTTTGTTTGAGGAAGAGGGTTATTAAAAAATCTAACTCATTAAGAATTTTAATTAAAACTTGCACAGAGCTCAGCTGATTAGTAGGTCACTTTAGTCTGTAATAAACTACTGACCTAATTTTTTTATCAGATTTGTCTGGTTTTCAACAGTACTATTGAATTTATATTTGTTATATTGTTTCATCAGATAAGTAATTGTTATGAACTAATATATAATAAATTACTGTGATGAAAAGTGAGGATGAGGTCAAATTTTCTCTGGTGATAAAACGTTATTACTTCTTTTTTTAGAATTCTAGATGAATAGTGTCAATGCTACATAGAAAAAAAAATCGGCAGGATTCGAAGATACAAAATAATAATAATCTTTTTGCACTTAGATGAAGTATATATTTGCATAAAGTTTCAGTTTAAAATAAAAATCAAAGCGTAATTTAATTAAAACATTTGCTTAACTTCATTCTTAACTAAA
Organism: Trichonephila inaurata madagascariensis; assembly: GCA_019973955.1. Lineage (NCBI taxonomy): Eukaryota > Metazoa > Arthropoda > Arachnida > Araneae > Nephilidae > Trichonephila > Trichonephila inaurata. The sequence continues at coordinate 2,404 of BMAV01009031.1, forward strand.
ATTGTTTATTTTGATTTAAAATATTGAAACCTGTGTGTTAATTAGAAAACAGATATAAGTATTCAGTGAATATAAAAAAATGTAATTTTTTTTTCAAATGTAATTTTTAGTACAACGAGAAAAACTCCCCTGCTAAAAAAAATGGGCAATCCACGCCCCTCTCCTCTAACTTTTCCCCCGTCCTACCAAATTGGCACTTTATTTGTTACTATTATTTATTCCTTAATTAAATTTAATTATTCTAATCGAATAGTATAGTAAAAAGTGAATCACATTCTTAGAAATTAGGTCATCCCAGGTGGGACTCGAACCCACGACCTTTCGATTAGAAGTCCAACGCGCTATTCATTGAACTACGGGAACACAACGAACGATTTTCCTTTCTATATATGGTGTTGGACCAGTTTAAAAGGGGGGGCCGGGGCCGACCCCCCAAAGCCCCTTTTATTTTTTCGATTGGTTATATAATTCTAAGTATATAATACCTAAAACTTAATTAAATATTTGTTATCAATGATTAATTTTTTTTATTAATGCTAATTATTTATTCAATAATTAGTTTTTTCTGTTTTTGTTCCCTAAAATCGACAAAATCAAAAAATAGCATGATACAAGAAATGGTGAACTTTCAACCCCGGAGCCCCCTTAAAAAATTCTGGGTGCTACTGTGTTGGACTATTATTTTTGTTTTTTATTATTTATTCATTTTTTAATTTAATGAATGAATTAATATTTGAATAAACTGTATTAAAACATTAAGTGTCATCCACTACAAGTTTAAAAAAATGTATTTGAACTTGAATGGATGAATAGAAAGTATTTTATTAAGGGTTGAAAATTTGAAGAAGTTATATATATATATATATATATATATATATATATATAGGAAGAGAGTGAACTAAAAGTAGGAATTGAAAAAAAAAAGAATATTTAGAGAAACTAAGAGGTTTAAGTTTCTGAGTCATTTTCTTTGGGTTTCTTTTGGGTCTAATGTAGTGATTTTTAACCTTTTTTTGTTGTTGTTGCGGTACACTTTAACAATTGCAAAATTTGTCGGAACACTAACAATAAAATAAGTTTATAATAATTTTACTTATTTAAAATACATTATATAAAATAATTTATGATAGTAATTTTCAATCTTAAATAAAATAATAGGTACGACCAAACAAAATGTTTATCGAGTAATTTATGAAAAATTAATGATAAGAATACATTTAATGCGAAATTTGAGCTTGATGATTTTTGATAATTCCGTTTATATTCGGTCTTAAAATGATAATGCCACTTTCATTTCGTCCCCTACGTTTAAAAGTTTCGATCTTTTTTTTAAATATTTATATTTATTAATGCTGAAAATCAGAATTCACACAAATAAGATGTAGAAAACTGTAAGAATATTTTTAAAACTTTTTACGGCTATTATGGAATAATCGGCTCTAATTTTAATTAATCCCAAAGGAATTAATTGATTCGTCCGAATGTTTTGAAATTAAATCTCGTTTATTACAGAGAGAAATTAGTTCTTCCTCTTCATTTAAAGTTCATCATATATAGATGTAGCCATACACAAATGGATAATAAACCCAATCAAATTTTTAATGTCTGAATTTGAGGAGCTCCTCTACTGTTGCCAAATGGTCAATAACAATTTTATGAACAGTTTTTTTCGATAAAACTGCCAAAAGATTCGATTAAGAATTACTTCAATTTTTTCTTAGAGTATAATTAATAATTTTAAAAAAATTTGGCGGTTTACTTGAAGAATTTGGCGGCACAATGGTTGAGAATCACTGGCCTAAAGCAAATTCTCAGATCAAGACGGTCATCCATTTTTAACCACAGATATTTATGTATAATTTTTTTACAGAGATCTTCAGTAGTTCAGGATTAATTTGGCAGTTCATTAATAAATAAAATGTGTAACAGAAATATTATACCAGTAAGAATATTATTTTTTCGCGAGTTTAATTTTAAGGATTATACTTTTTAAGAGGGACCTTTTATATCATTTTTGTTTCACAGGCATTTTTTTAAAAATCAAAAACCTTTGAATAATAATGATGCGAGAGTTCTATAGTGCTATGCGTTTAAAATAATGACCATCTGAAATTATGGAAATTTTGAGTATTAAGAAATAGAGTTTAAAGACTTGAGGGGGATAGAGATCTTGATACCTTCTGATTCGTAAGCACATAACATACCGCTGGAGTCAAAATGATCACTTTAGTCCGGAGGATGTTACTGGCTTACCACACACACTCCCCAACCATTGAGTCGGTGGATAGGCGAACGGCCGATATAGTTGTTGTGGCGAGCATGTGAGTTCTTGATTGTTTCGTCAAGTGTGTCTGACGGTTTGATTATTGCGTCAAGTGATTTTGATTGCTTTTGCGGCGGGTAGATGGCGCCACGAAAGGTGCACGAGAAGGTGTCATTTTCTTTGTTCAGCGTTAAGGTCCTCAATGAGGAGAACAGAACTCGATACCTTTGGTTCCGTAAACACGTAACATACCGCTGGGCCAAAATGATCACTTTAGTTAGGAGGTTGTTACTGGCTTATTTAGATACCACCACCGCACAAATAAGGATCATCCGATATTATGAAACTACACTACAGACTTATAACCTTTATACTTTGGAATTTAAAGAACAATGAATTTATTTGTCTATATTATTTATTTCAACCTTTAAGGAAAGTTATTAATGAAATATCTTCTAATTCGCACAAAAATCCCATTTGTATAAATGCTAAAATTAAATTTGTCTTTTGTAATGCTTTTCAACCTCTGTTTTATTTTTCTGTTTTTACAAACATTCAAACATATTGGATCAAACCGTGCAGCAATTCTTCAAGATACACGATCCTGTTCCCCTGGTATTAAAGGAAGAATGGACAGGGACATATACAAGAGGGAGTCCCATGGGGTAATTAGAAGACCTTAAAACCTATTTTTAGCAATCATTCAAATTGGGCTAAGCCCATTTAAATAGCGCGAAAAATGTAAACAAAGTATTTTGTTTTTGCTTAAAACCTGAATGAAGGATGGGAATCAAAACATTTAATCCAGAATTGCTAAAAAAGTGTTTACATGGAGGTACACAAAATCCTAATGAAAGTGTAAACAACGTAATATGGTCTCATGTACCGAAGAAAATACAGTCGGACCTCTATATAACGAAGTCTCTAAATCTCGGAAAAAAGTTCGTTATATGGAAAATTCGTTATATAGAGGTTCATCTTTTAATACACTTTATATAAACCACATAAAACAAATTTTAAATTCATAAACACTATATAATAAAAAAAAGTAAACATTCACACCTTTTTTTAAATTAATATATGTTTATTTTATATATCTTAACCATCAAAAAAGAAAGAAAGAAAGAAAAACTGCAAGGAAAACAAGAAGAAAGAATGTCGAAGGTTTCACTGTATGTAAAATATTAAGAAAATAATTTTATACTAAAATTAATGAATTTTAAGGTCATTTTATAATTTAAAGTATACATGCTGTATTAGACTACATTATTTTATAATTAGAGCACGGGGACACGGGACCTCTACTGAGGGTGAAAGAGGATAACGAAGAGGTTTCTAGTGAACTGGGCAATGGGGGTTAAAGGTTGCACTTCTAGGATGAAACGTCCAGAGTTCTATTGCTCTCGGCGAATTAGGATCTAATAAAACCAGTTCAAGATTCATGACCTCCATAAAATGTGTTAAAGAGAGAATAACTTGAAATGTTCAGAAAATCTTTAAAAAAAGAGAGAACATATATTGAATAACAAAAGAAAAAGTTCGTTATATAGAAAATGCACTTCGCTATAGAGAGGTTATTTTACGAAGAAAATCGTGAAATGTTCAAGGTTCCAGGAAAAAGTTCGCTATATAGAAAAATTCGAAATATAGAAGTTAGTTATATAGAGGTTCGACTGTATAAATAGAAGAATTATCATTGGGTAAATATGATGCAATTTCATCATTTAATATGGGAAATGTATCAATACCAGAAATTTTGAGAAAATTTAATATTGGGCCTGGTGATAACATTGTACAGGCAATGGAGCGCCTCGACAAAAAATTTTTGTTAAAGGCTAAATGCTCATGTTTACAAAAAACAAAGGAAGTCAGGAATGCCAAAAGACTTTAAAAAAAAAGAGAGGGGATGAGGAGATTATAAAAAAGTGTAGATCATTTAGAGTATGGGGAGGAATGTTTTAATAAAAAGTAATTATACAAAAAAGTTCATTTATCTCAAAATGTAAATTTTTGATGTTTGATGTACCTTTTTTGGAAAACTAATGTTCACAGGTATGTAAGTTTTTAATGACATATTTATAATGATGACTAATATTTACTAAAATGAGCTTTTTGTAAAAAAAACTCAAAAATTTATTTTTACAAATTTTTTTATGTGAAAAATGGATCAAATTTCACTATGTTTGATAAAATATTTTATAAATTATTAAAAAATTCAAAATTAGCTAAAAGCTCATTTCAGTATAATGAGAAAGGTGTTCTTTCATTGTATGAAAAATTTCAAGCGTGTACATGTAACACATTTTGAGACAATGTAGATCAAAAACAGCAAATTTAACATTGTCGGAATAGAGGCTTCCTACTCCTCCTAATGTTACAGGACTATTCACCGAATTTTACTGTGAGAGGTTGTATAAGAAAGAAACCAGAGAAGAAAGTATTTTGTGGTAAGTTTTCAATGTCGCCAACTAATACTACTGAATTTTTTCTGGTGTTTATATTTGGATTTTTATTTATACTGCTGTGTTACTTTTTTTAAAATTCGTTTTTTACTATAAAAAAAATTAAATTTAGTGTTTAGTGAAAATTTAATCTGTTAGTACTTACAAAATATAAAATTTCAGATTGAAATTAGGAATAAAACTACTAACACTAACAACTATTCATCGCTACTCGATAACAAGCGCGTGCGTTTATTACGAACTGGATCAAAAATGCTTTCATCAGCAGATGTGTCAAATCTATCTCTAACAACTGTCAGCTTTTACACACATAAATAATTTCTTTCGTTATTAACAACTTCAGTTGATTTTTTGTTGCTGTTACAAAGTATGTTATTAGCGGCTGTTTCTTTGGTTCTCAAGTTGCTTACATAAATCTTGATATCCTGCTGCACAAAACTTATGATTAGACTAAAATCTTAATGCATATTCTACGTCAGGATCATGAGTAAGAAAATGCGGTTCCATCAGTGGGGGAACGTGCACCCCCGCAACCCCCGGATTGCGGGAGGGCCCAGGGACTCCAGGCAGTGCTCAGCAACCTTTTAATCGATGCGGTCCGGTCAATGTTTAATTATTTTACCGCGGCCCGCTGAGGGTGGAACACGTTGATTGTTTATATTTTAGATTGTTTTGATTCAACAATTTTAATTTAGTTACATTTAAATATGCTTTCAGAATAAAATATAGTTACACCAAAGTGAATAAATGTGATTTATATAACGTGGAAAGTTGCGCAAATCCGAGAGAAATGCACCACTTTAAGGTATCCGACTACGTTCGGAACCGTGATTTTACAAAAGCACATAAATGAATAATTTTCATGATATTTAGTGTCACTTAGATTAAAATGCATGTATAAAATTGTTTTATAAGGACATTTTGACAAAAATTATTTAAATACAATATTTTAGCAAAAAATTAACTTAAAATAATCTCTTTTCAAAATGTTCTTCTTTTGTGAAAAATGCTTCTTTTATAATAATATTTTGCCTGTCTATAGCTCAGACCTATCTACAGTGGCTCAACTAGAATTTTTGAAATATATAACTTAGAAGTGGGTTTATCCATGTTTTACGACAACAGAGGGGAGGACGATAATTATTTCAATTGGTTGTAACTCTGAAAAATAACGTGAATTTTTCCAAAATTCTAGTTGAGCCTCTGTAGAAAGATCTGAGCTATATACAGGCAAAATATTATTGTATAATAGAGGCATTTTTCACAAAAAGATAACATTTTGAAAAAAGATTATTCGAAGTTAATCTTTTGCCAAAATATTGTATTTAAATAAATTTTTTTTGTCAGTGTCCATAAAATATTTTTATACTTGTATTTTAATCTAAGTGACACTAAATATCATGAAAACTATCCATTTAAACGCTTTTTTAAAATCCCGGTTCCTGTAGTCGGATACCTTAAATAAAATGGCATTAGTTTAATGTTCTTTAGGCGGCGCGGCATCATTTGATCCTCTGACCGGGGATTGCAGATCACTGCTCTGGGGGACCCAAATGTCAGATGGTAGATCAGTCTATGTCGGTTTGATTCAAATGAAGAATTTCGTTCGTTATTAACGGCCTCAGTTGGTTTTTATGTTGTTACAAAAAGCGCTATTAGCGGCTGTTTTTTTTAATTTTTTTTTTATTTGGTATTTCAAGTTGCTTCTATAATTCTTGATAACCTGCTACACAAAACTTAAGATTGATTTGAAACTTTTAATAGCAGATTTCAAGCCCTCGCAAATTAAATCAGCTGTATTATTTTACCATCGAATATATAATTTTTTTTTTATATTCGTATAGAACACACACAAAAAAAAAAATCGTGTAAAAAGTATCCTTGTGAATCGTGTTATTTCTAAATTGTAAAAAAAGATTATGTACAAAAGTGTTGAGTGTGTACTATATTTTTAACTTACCGTAAAATCCGGCGTATAACGCGCACCTATACTTTCAAGCTGTATTTTTTAATTTTTAGGTAAATTCGCCGTATAACGCGCACCCCCTTTTTTACGAAAAAATTTGAAATGTACGTGTGCAACTTTCTTATGCTTTGAAGTCATTATTTAATGATGAATCATTCTAGACTCTCTTTTGAAAAAAATAGTATACTTTTAGAATTATACAATCCTTAAACGCAAGAAGGGAGGGGGGAGAGACTGAATCAACGCCATGGTTGGATTTTTCCCACGCTTTTCTATAAGCATTGATTCCTTTTTCCTCTTTCATGTGATGTACGAGGCGGACGATTAATTTTGAAATAAATTAGAACAAGCCTGAGACTTATTACGCTCGCTGTCTGTAGTATATTCAATACTATGAATAATATTGAATACGCTTCAAACAGCGAGCAGTAAAGATGGGTCCTGGTAAATGAAGCAAAACACAGAGTGCCGGTTTCAAGATCTAAATGATTCATTCAATTTGCGAAAGAAAATGGAAATCGGGCTGCAGCAAGGATGTTTGATATTGTGGCGAAAGCTTCATAAGGGAGTGGGGAAAAAAATGAAATGACAATAATTAACATGTCGAAAGAAGAAATGTGCTTTAAGTAAAGGAGTAACGAAATGGCCTATTCTAGAAGAAAGTGTTGAGAAGTGGATCCTAGAAAATCGCCTGAATGGATTAATTGTAACAATAAACAGTGTACGTATGTGCTTTTTCATGTTATCCAACAATGAAAGATCATAAGGTATGTTATTTCTTTTAAATAAACAGTATTTCCATATATAAGTCTAAATTTGTTTTAATACTCATTTTTTTAAAGCTCTCATTTTTATACTCGGCGTATAACGCGCACCCCTAAATTTCGATCTTGTTTTTGTGTTAAAAGTGCGCGTTATACGCCGGATTTTACGGTAGCTTTGAACTTTAATTTTCAACACAATGCCCCTTTTTATACAAGAAAAAAAATAGATGACAATGATTAATCAATCAGGGTTACTGTCTTAAAATTTCTAACAGAAAAAAAATGCATTCAATTTGCTTCAGAATTGTCATTTAGCACCGGCACGGGCGAGATGAAAAACACTATTTATTTCTCAGTAGCTTCTGGCCGCACAAATAAAAGCTTTTCTGCCAAATTTGCAACAAAAAGAAAAAAGAAAAACATTTTTTCTTTTCTTTTTAAGAAATGCAAATAGCACTGTAAATGATAGCGATTATGGATTGGCCTTGAAAATGTCCTTTCATCCGTGTGTAGTAAGAATCTCTAATGAGCTAAAGTTTACGTCAACAAATTAGCACGTAACGATCTGCGCTAAATTATTTACGCAAACAGTAGAAAAAATTTTTTAGGATTAAGTGCCAGCAAATTAGAACATGTGCTCAGCTACATACAGATCCCAACACCCGGTATGAAGTTTCATAAACCGTAAGTTATAGTCTCAAGGTCTGCTGATAAAATTATTACCTGCAAGGTCTGCATTATTACCATTTCAACAGTTCAAAGTGTTTAAATCTGGTAAATATAATTGTTTTGGTTGCAGTCAATTATTTTTTATGATAAAAAAATTCAAAGGATTGAAATGTATGAGATAATTAAAACAATTGAAATAATATGTATAGTATAACTTATCTGTTTTTTCTATACATTTTTCATCAAATGTTATATTTTTTTATATACATATGTGAGTTGATTGATTGAATATTAACGTCGCACTGTTCAGCTACCGGAGGTTTTGGCGAGGACCACGTAATTTGAACCCTGGTCAGTGACGTGGACGACACTGAGCTGGACCCCTTCCCAACTACCAAACACAGAAACGGGAGGACGTTTCAGCTCTCGACAGATTTAACGTGCACGCCGCCCCACACGGTGGTTTTTTAGTGGTATTGCCTCGAACTGGGACAAGGCAAGCCACGATCCGATACCTATACCACTCGGCTACCGCGGCCACATACATATGTGAGTGTGTTATGGTTAGAATTAAGTTTCTTTCAATCATGGTTTATTTTCTACAATTTTTCTTGTACTGTTATGTATAAACTTTCCGCTGGGAATGGTTTCTCAAAAAGCAGGCTTACCCTACTTCACCACCTAAGTCATTTACAGTTCTAGAAAATTTAATACTTTTCCATTTTGGTCAAATGACAGTAAATTATATTTATACTTACATATCGGTTTGTTGCTCTTGGTGTTCAATTCCATAATTTTTCCATTCTAAAGTTTGCAGAATAATTTATTATGTAAATACAATCGGACCTCTACATAATGAAGTCGCTAAATCAAGGAAAAAAGTTTGTAATGCGGAAAATTCGTTATATAGAGGTTCATCTTTTAATATACCTTATATATAAACCCCATAAAACAAATTTTAAATTAATAAACACTATATATATATATATATTAAAAAGTAATTATTCGCACCTTTTCTTAAATCAATATATGTTTATTTTATATGTCTTGCCCATCAAAAAAGAAAGGAAGTAAGAAAAATTGCAAGGAAAACAAGAAAAAAGAATGTCGAACAATTCACTGTATTTTCAATATTAAGAAAATAATTTTTTACTAAAATTAATGAATTGTAAGGTCATTTTATAATTTAAAGCATACATGCTGTATTAGACTACATTATTTTATAATTAGAGCACGGGGACACGGGACCTCTACTGAGGGTGAAAGAGGATATCGAAGAGGTTTCTAGTGAACTGAGCAATGGGGGTTAAAGGTTACACTTCTTGGATGAAACGTCCAGAACTTTATTGCTGTCGGCGAGTTAGGATGTAATAAAACCAGTTCAAAGTTTATGTCCACCATAAAATATGCTAAAGAGAGAATAACTTGAAATTTATTCAGAAATTAAAAAAGAGAGAACAAAAACTGAATCAGAAAAGAAAAAGTTCGTTTTATAGAAAATGCACTTCGCTATAGAGGGGTTAATTTACGAAGAAAATCGTGAAATGTTCAAGGTTCCAGGTAAAAGTTCGCTATACAGAAAAATTCGCAATATAGAGGTTCGTTATGTAGAGGTTCGACTTAATATCTTATTTTACTTTTTTATAGTATATACTCTTGTCACAAAAATATATATTCGCCCAGAAGGAAACGAGCTATTATCACGAAATTTGACATATATGTAGTGCAGGGATGGGCAGACTTTTCCAGACTGTGAGCTACTTCTAATTTTTTCAAGCTGTTGCGGTCCCCACTGTCAGTGGCGCACACAAGGGGGGAAGGCACTGGTCTGGACCCTCCCCCATAGCCTTTGATTTTTCCCTGATTCATTATAATCCAATGTTATAGTACGTAAAATTTAATTAAGTTTGTGTTATTAATATTTTTTTTATTATTTAATGTGCTGATTATTTATTTAGTAATTTATTTTTTATTGGTGTTTTTCCCCGACAATCTCTCTACAAATTTAATAAAATATGTTTGACTGCGTATTGGGGTATAATACGAGAATGAGATAGACTTTCTACCCTCGTTCCGTGATTATTGCACGTATTTGTGTTTCTGGGACGCCCGGATCCTCCGTTATGGTAGATCATCTTTTCTATGTTCCACTGTTGCCAGCACCGAGGAACTACCATATCTCTCCGATCGAGGGGGAGGCCCCGATACTCCTATTCGACCAACCTGCTTCTCTGAGGCCTACTATACGCCCCCTCTCAAAGTCTGACAATTGTTCGTACTGTAGTCGGTTACGTCTCCGAGAGGGATCTCCAGTCACAACACCGTCTTTAGACTTTTTGAGGCGTTGGTCCCTTAAGCAAAAGTAGGCCATATCTGTGATCCATTTACGAGTAAGTAGACAGTTAGCTGGGGAATGTATTGGGAAAATTGATGAGTCTTAAGGAATTGAATTATTGATTTATTACATCTAAGCTATTCATTACAATACTTACAGTTAGATACAAGTTATTCAAACGATCGAGTATTGTAACGTACTGAAGACAAATTCTGGAAAAAGTTGCGTTAGATGGCAACGAGTCTGCTCGGAACTGAGGTACTGTGTCTGCGCGAGTGCCATATCTGGGTATTCTGTGATTGAAATTCGAAGAGGACTTTGGTGAGCTCTGCTAGCAAGCTTTATGTGCCTCATGTGCTAGATTCCATATTGGCCTTTTTTTTTGCTTTTCTCTACAAGTCAACAATGCATTATTTACCTAAGACGTTTTCATAATATTTGTAAATTTTGATGTGTGTGTGAGTAGTCCTGATGTGTTTGTAATTCAAACAAATCATTAAAGAATCTTTGGAGCTTTATCATTGAAAATACTATGACTCACTGCAGTGTTTTAATACTACATAATACATTATACATTTTACATATATTACTCTTTTACTTTTGATTTATTTTTCAGCATCCGGTGAGGGGTTACTTATGTGTGGCATTTTTCTGAAATTGTATTGTATATACACTCATGGACAAAAAAAATTAGCGCACCAAAAAGGGAAATTCTCAAAATGAAACAAAAATTTTCATCCCGTAAGGGCTACTTTGATAAAAGTAAAATGATTAAAAAAATAAAAGAAAAAGGACCCTTTTTTTTTAAAGTAAAAAAAAAGGGAACGGAGGTTTAATCCCCTGTTGAACCCCAAAAGGCGCAATGCACGATGGATCGATCAAAATTAAAGGCATACAAGTTCTGATGATGTCTTAAGAATTTGCCCCATTTTCCCTTGTCCTTTCCCCTCCAGTTCTTTTTAAACCCCTTGGGATGCCCAACTCCCGCCCCAAAGACCCCCATATATGTTCGTTTGGGAACAAATCTGGGGATCGGAGGCGGGGAAAGGGTAAAAACCAGTGGGGGAGACAGTCTTGTGACCCCCTTTCCCTTGAGAGGCCGAGCATTGTCGGGGGTTAAAAAATTGGTCCTGGGAGCCGTTGTTAGTGGCAACACATGTGGTTGCAGGATGTAAACATACCTGGCTGTCATGGGCCCCGGATCAATATAGGGGTGACCGTGATTTGGGCAAGGGCCCCCCATACCATCACACCAGCTGTGGGGGGTGTGTCGCTGTAAAGCAAAGGAAAGGGGGAGGCGTTCCCCCGGGGGGTCTCCACACACGAACACGATTGTCATCACTGCTAAATTGAATCGGGAATTCTCCCAAAAGACGACCGGTTCCTTTCCCCCTGAGTCCAGTTTCCTCGGCGCGGCAACCCCCCAAACGAAAGGGGTCATGGATGGGCGCGGGCAGTCCACGAATGGGTGCCGCATCCCAAATGTCCTTCATCCAGGCCCTTTTTTATTGGGTTTGGGAAAACACCCCGGGGCCCCCAGTAAAAGGGGCCTTTTCCTGTGCCTGGATGGGACCTGTAAAAAGGGCTTGGGGTTTTTCCTTAAAATCCCTTTCTTAAAGGAAGTTTTGGTCTTTTTCCAGGGGGCCCCCGAAATGGTCTTGTGTAAATGAAACTTTTTGGGAAAAGGTTTTTCCCCAACATTGGCAAAAAAATTTAAAAGTGGGTTAATTGACGGCCTACTGTTATTAAAATACAGCTTTTACATTTATGCCGATGGCCCCTCTTCCAAAAACTTTTTTGGGAAGGTGGGGTATTTTTTGATATTCCGAAAAACGGGTAATTTGGCATGGTTTTTTTTTTTTAACCCTTTTTTTCCAAAAAAAAATTTTTCCTTTGTTTAAAAACATTCAAGAAAACACCCTTTCCCAAACAAAAAATTTTGGTTACCTGGGGTTTTACCCTTTTTCCACGGGAGAACCCGACCCCCTTAACTTTTGTCCCCCCCCTCCCTAACCCCGGCTGCTTTTGAAAATACCGGCCCCCCCCAATTTTTTAAAAAGCTTGGGATTTCTTTTTTTTAAAATTCCCCCCTTTGCATTCTTTTTCCCTTGGGGCATGTTTCCTTCAAAAGCCAAAGGTTTTTCGTTTTACGAACCCCGCCCCCATTATTTCTTGGTGCGCTAATTTTTTTGTCCATGAGTGTACTTCCCACTGATTCTTACGAATTTTTGGGAGTGTCCCAAAAAGACGAATCTTTTTGTATTTGTAATTTTGTTTTTGTGTATCAATAAATTGTTTTTTTGGAAGGCCAATCTGCAGCTCGAAACCCTTTGATGAGTTCTTTTTTCCGAGTAAGTATGACAGCATGTATATTATATGTTGTCAAATACTGATACGAATGTTTAGCTCGTAATAAATAAATGTGCGTGACTCGCAGATTCAAAAACCTAGGCGGAAAATAACTCGACCGAATGCCACCTTTAGACGAAATGAATAATGATGTTATATGGTACTGGGTTTGGGCTCAGATACGGACATGACATAATAATACAGTCTTGCCATAATGGCCAGTTGGCATATAGATTGAAATTTTCAATTTCTTAGAGATTGAGTCCAAGAATAACATTTTTGCGATTTAAATTTTTCGAATCATGATCTTATTAGTCAAGAACGAAATGAGAGTCTTCACCCTTTCTTCCTCGAGGCCCAAGCCCAGGCTTTAAAACGTCCCTGATTATCTGCAAAAAACCTCATAGTGCAATATTGTACCAAGTACACGTTGTGAAATACACGTTCTATAAAATACACGTCGAAGGCATTGCGAGCTTAGCATGGATATTGTAGTGTTTGGCTACTGTTGGGGGAGAAGGAATGTTGGCGCATTCTCCAGTTAGGGCAGTGGGACTTTTTTTAAAAGGTTGCGACATGGTCGATCTTCGTTACCATATCGTAGGGTTTCGGGTAAGTTAGGGGGGGGATTCTCGAAATATGGAATTTTAGAATTTTAATATGACTTTTTTTAAGAAATTTTAAATTAAATTACTTATATATCGAACAAACTTATATTAAGTGAGAATAAGCCAAAACCCCTAGTCGTAATTAACACAGACGCCAAGATCATTATCAATATAATTATACTATTCCGCCTACTCTCAATCTTAATAATATATTCGACAGAATATAATCTTCCTACCTTTGAAAAAAGCAACGTCCAATCCACTTAATATTCATCTGCTGGGGGACAATGGTATTAAATTGATGAATGGCGAGATTTCTGATTCTTGGTGCCGTCACTTTACACTTTATCTTTCTGAACTGAACTTTCTCTAAACCCCCTTGGCTCCAAAAATTCGTCCTTTTAAAGGGTTTTCTTATTTGCATCTATCCTTCGTTTCACTTTTTGGATTTGGGTTGGAAAAAAATTTGCCAAACGTCCCAAAGAAACAGAGGTTATGTTAGAGAAAGGACGCGTGAGATGTCACAAGGTGATTTACCCTCGAAAAAGACGGTGAGGTGTCAGGAGAGTCCCTAGTTTTGGAAGCGCGAAGCGTTGGACTCTGAGTGAGTGAGTGAGTGAATATTAAAGTAGCACTGTTAAGGAATCCGACTACGTTCGGAACCGTGATTTTAGAAAAGCATATAAATGGATAATTTTCATGATATTTAGTGTCACTTACATTAGAATACATGTATAAAATTGGTTTAAATACATTATTACAAAAAAAAACACAACAACAACCCTATTTAAATACGATATTTTGGCGAAAAATTCACTTGGAATAACCTTCTTTCAAAACGTTCTCTTTTTATAAAAAATGCTTCTGTAATAATAATATTTTGCTTATATAAAGACTTCACCAGAGAGACTAAACTAGATTTTTGAAAAATTCACATTATTTTTAGAGTTACCACCAAATAAAATAATTATCGGCTTTTTTTCCTTAAAATTTCTCCTCTCTGTTGCAGTAAAATATGGATAAATCCATTTAAGGATATATTTAAAATTTTAGTTCAGCCTCTGTACAGGGTCTGAGCTATATACGGAAAAATATTATTATAATTGAAGCATTTTCAAAAAGGAGAATTTTTAAAAAGGGGGTCATTCTATGATCTTTTTTGCAAAATCTTTCTTAAAAAATTTTTTATTGTAATAATAGTTTAAAAAAAATTTTTATATACGTTTTCAATCTAAGAAACTAAATATCAAAAATAAATCCCTTATACCCCTTTCCAACGTATATACCTTCTCACGAGGGTTTTTGGTGACGGCCTGAATTTTGAACCATGGTCAAGTGATGAGGATGCGTTAGACTCTGAATTTGGTGTGAGAAAGAGGAGCTTCTTTGTTGGTTTAACACGACGCACTGCCCGTGGTCTCTTCGTGGTTGTACCAAGAATAGAGATTCTTGGGAGAGTTTTTAACAAGACGAACTGTGTTTTGTTTGATTGTAGTGAGAAGTGAGATAATTGTGTTGGCTGTTGAGAAGAGTTGAGAAGTAGTTTAGGAAGCAATTGAGAGAAGCATTACAGGTGTGACGCCATTTCATGCAGACAGGTTGCACAACACGATATGTAAGGAAGAAGTGTAATCAGACAGAGGCTTTTCTTATTGTTATTACTGTTATTTGCTCTTTTGAATGTATTTGATTGCATTCAAGGGAGTAGAGTCATTTAAATTTGATAAGGGTAAACAGTGACGCAATAAATTTAACTTCACACACACATGTTTGTGTTATGTGTATAAATTAGAGGTATATCGACAAATATCTTATCGTGTCTGTCGGCTGTTTTTAATTTCTGAGCGTCACGTTTTAATGGCTATTGAGTTTTACTTGCTTTCTCAAACCTGTACTAGTGTATTAATTTGAATGTATAACATTCATTCGAAGAAAAAAAAAAAGGAGGTTTTCTTTGACATTATAATTTTTCTCTGATTGTTGAAAAACATTTTATGTATATATTAGTTATTCATTTCTGGGTTTTCAAATGTTAAAGAAATATTCACAAAAATGTTTTCAGAAATGTATAAGAAAAAATGTAATCTCAAATATATATTTTTAATCTTTTTCCGTTCTTTTTAAACATTTACATAATTTTCTTTGAATTTAAGGAAAGTAATTTCTTGTTGGACGTATAATTGTGCATCACGAGGCAGAAAAATAAATTTCATAACGTTTTTGGAATAGTTAATGATATTCAGTAGCACACACAGGAATTTTTCAAGGGAGGAGTCCGGGGTTGAAAGTTCACCATTACTTGTATCATGCTATTTTTGATTTTGTCGATTTTCAGGAACAAAACACAGTAAAAACTAATTAATGAATAAATAATTAGCATTAATTAATAAAATTAATCATTAATAACAAATATTTAATTAAATGTTACATATTATATACCTAGAATTATACCCAATCGGAAAAATAAAGGGGTTTTGGGGTCTGATTCCAGGACCCCCCTTGTGTGCGCCACTGATGATATTAAAATAATTTATAACTATAGTAAAGATATAAGATCCCATTATATATACGAACAGATTTCGAGAGCTCATAATGTTTTAAAAATAATTTCTGCTCAAATTTTGATCTTCTTCGTCTTGCCTTCATGTGCCATAGAGGTGAGTATTTCAGGGATGTTGACATCTTTTAAGTTGGCTAATTTTTTTTAAAAAAAAGAAATGTTCTGTTGAAAGCTTCGATGCGTTTTTAAATTTCTTTTGCTTAGACCAGTGGTCTTTAAACTTTGTCGACTCACGGAATCTTTGAAATTGTTAGGTGTTTCTAGAAAACTTCATCCGAAAAAAAAAAGCCTTACAAAAATATTTTAAGTAGATCAACATGTTATGAGTACTTTAAGTAAAGACAATTAAAAAATTCTATATTTCATAAGAATCTCATGTGTGTTAACTTTCTCTAAGGGGTGAAAATATAAACACAATATTCAAATATATATTTTGAAATTAAATTTAAATAATTCGAATCTTTTATATATTATTTATAAAGGAATGGGGCTTCAGAAAAGTGTAAAATGTTTAAAATATATTTATAATTTTAAAAATTATAAGCATATAAAATTAGAAACATTTCTGTAAGAAATATTGTTTTACGTTGCGCATGATATTTTCTAAAATAGTAGCTTTAATTACTAACAATAAGTTGATTTATAAAATTAAAGGTATCCTTATTACACTACAGTATTTTTATATAAGTAGAATAATAAATTATATTTTTAAAAAAAATTACATTTTCAATTTTTTTTTTAAATTTTAATATTTTTCAAATATTTTGAAATACAAAAGACATACTATTCTGAAATTAGTAGAGTTTAAAGGAGTGCTTCTCAAAGTTTCCATGTTCGATACCCCATAATCAATCATAATTTTTATCGCCCCCTCTTACAATAAAAATATATTGAATTCAGTATTACTATACTTTGATGCTAAAACTACGCGATACGACTTTAACCTCTTAAGTGCCACTGGCGAATATAAACGTCTCGCTCAGCCAAAGAGTTAATTTCCCCGGACGTATATATACGATCTTTTCTGTGCACTTCTAGCCATAAAATTATTCCGAAGGCTTTCGAATGCAATAAAAGGACCTTAACAATGTTTGTGAAGAATTTACTTGTTTCAGATTATTTTTACTTCTTTATTCCCCTCCCCATAAATAGATCGTATACGCTTGTCTACGTGGAAAACGGTTGGCATTGGGGAGCGAATCGCGTACATTTTAATCAGCAGTGAAGGGATTAATTATAAACCGTACCGTATCTGACAATTTCATGGGGGCACTGGTAATTATTAAACTTGTTCTTAATTTAGTATTGTTAAATTAATTATAAAATGCATTATGTGTAGCACTGATACATTTATAAGTGAAATATATCAGTGTTAATGTGTATTTTACTTTTTATTATGTCAGAATGTATTTTGTTAGCTTACTCTTTCAGTAAAGGAATAATTTTTTTTAATAATCTTTTGTTTTCGACTTTTCAATATACTCGCGCCCTCCTTCTAGAGTTGTCACGCCCCCCAAAGGGGGTGCGCCTCACAGTATGAGAAACTCTGGTTTAAAGAGTATGATTACATTTTATAATTCTATAAAGTTTTATACATCAAAGGTTACCATTTTAGAAAACAGGGTGCGCAACCCAAAAATTACTTAATATTTATTACAAAATTATTCATTATTTTCATATGATTATAATTATTAAAATTATGAATATATTTCAAACATTTTGTACTTTTTTGAAACCATAATCTTTTGCAAATAATGTGTAAAAGATTCGAATTATTTAATTTTAATTTAAAAGAATTATACTTGTTTGAAAATTGTTTACATTTTCACCCCTCGAAACAAAATTAACACTCCTGAGACCCCATAATATTAATGAAATTTATTCATTCATTCGTGCTCTGAAGGTAATCTATCATCAGTGACGCAACGTACATTCCCGCAACCTCCACATCGTGGGAGGGGGGGGCATGATTCTAAGGGCCCCCAAGCCTGTTTGAATCTAAGTATTTATTTAATTAATTTATAAAATATTAAAGACGAAAAACCTGACTTTCCGCAGAGGAGGCACCAAAAATTCTTCGTTTACGCCACTGTCTACCTTTACATTATATTCAATAACTGGGATACAGGTTTGCATTTTTTTACACATACCATCAAAGCCTGGGTATATTGAAGCTATGTGCAGTCGTATTTCATATTCTGTGTTAATTGACTTCTATATTTCATTTTAAAAATGTCACAAACATATATTTCGTCATAACTTTGAAATAACTCCAGAAAAACTAATAGAATTTTTGTATTTTATATATTTTGAAGAACGTGTATTACAATATCAACCTTCAGTTTAGGAAAAGTTGTTGTTTAGCGATATTTTCACAGAACTACTGGATTGAGATTGTTCAAGCATATGGGAATTTTTCCTCCAGTTTTGTGAATATTGTATTTAAACAAACTAGTCGGTTTGCAATGAGAATGACTTCTCATAATCGTTTCAAGACGATTGGAAGGTCGACTATTTTGTAGCGAAAAACAAAGATGGATCCATAATTGTTTGATTTGTCACGAAAGTGCTGTATTTAAAAAATACCAATAAACAGGAATCATTTAATGACAATTTTCCTCGAAGTTCTTTCAAGAGGCGATACATAGGCTTTCTTGAATAACGTTTGCAACAGCAACAAAATGTTTTGTCAGTGGTAATATCCGAGCTGTAATAAAGACATCCTATGAAGTTTGTTGTATTATTGGTAATCATATGAAACCGTTTACTGATGTAGAAATTGTGAAGTAGTTTTTCTTAAATGCTTCTAAATTAGCGTTAGTGAAAAAAATAAAAAATAATAATTAAAAAAAAGCAAAACAGGAGTTGTAATATTTTGACCAATTTTTCACATTTTAAATTTCCAATATTATCTTTGTTTTAATGCATTCCCCCTTCCCCATTTATCCTCATATTGTGGCCCACGTGAAATAACTAATATATATATATAATAGAAGCCCACATTAAATAACAAAGAAATATGTATGCGGCCCAGAAAAAAAAAAAAAGGTTAGTACCTGGTAGTATTATTATTTTGTTGCTACATACGTTGAAAATATTTTTAACTTAAATATACTGTTCAAAATGGCATTGAAATGCTTATATATGTGAGAGGAAGTTTGTGTGTTCGGAAAATTTGTGACCTAAAATTGGGGAAATGTTCCTGCTTAAATTTAGACTTTAACGTTGAATTTTGTTGATGCGTCGATACGTTGTTACTTCTTCATTTGCAAACCTCCTGATTCATCCATTGATGCTTAAAGCACGTGATTTTTACAAAATTTATTTTATCCGTAAAATATTTATTTATATTTACAGTCAAATCTCTATATTGCGAATTTTTCTATTTAGCGAACTTTTTCCTGGAACCTTGAACATTCCACGATTTTCTTCGTAAAATAACCTCTCTATAGCGAAGAGCATTTTCTATTTTACGAACTTTTTCTTTTGTGATTCAATTTTTGTTCTCTTTTTTTTTAAAGAATTTCTGAAAAAAGTTATTCTCTCTTTAATACATTTTTGAATTGGTCCTAAATCTTGAACTGGTTTTATAAGATCCTATCGCCGAGGCAATAGAGCTCTGGACACGTTTCATCCAGAAGTGCAGTATAGCCTCCATTGCCCAGTTCACTAGAAATCTTCGGTACATCTTCTTTCAACCTCGGTGGAGTTGTCCCTGTGTCCCATGTTCCTAATTATCAAATAATGTCGCTTACGTTTAATATTGCTTTGTAGCTTTAAATTCTAAAAATGTCCTTATATAGATTATTTAATTTTAGTATAAAATTATTTTCTGAAAAAATTGAAAACCACAAAACATTCTTTTTTCTTGTTTTCCTTGCAGTTTTTCTTTCTTTCTTTCTTTTTTCATGGGTAAGATAGATAAAATAAACATATATTAATTTTAAAAAAGGTGTGAGTAATTACTTTTTTAAATATATAGGGTTTATGAATTTAAAATTTGTTTTATGTGGTTTATGAAGTATATTAAAAGGTGAACCTCTATATAACGATTTTTCCATATAACGAACTTTTTCCCTGGATTTAGCGACTTCGTTATATAGATGTCAGACTGTATTTTTACACGCAAACTACCTTTAAGAATTTATTCGTTTATAAAAGTTTTGATGCTTCGATTATGCAAATAATGATCACTTGCTGAACCACTTGTCGCAGTTCAAGAGATCCCAGGTTGTAGACCTCAGTTTCTTAGTCTTTGAAGTCCATTCAGCTTTACAATTTAACCTTTTAATAAAGTATAGTAATTATAACCGGATCAAAAGTGAAAGCGATGCATAATGAATAAATGAAAGAGAAAAAGAAAAAGTTCTTTCACAAGGTCAAAATCAAAAGTTTTTCTATAGTGTTGTGTGTGCGTGTTTCCTTTTTCTTGAATGCATGATTAGACAGGTCATTTTCTTATTTCTGTTTTCTTATCCTTGTCACTTCTTTCGAGAGAATCATTTTCCTTGCAGTTGACATTGTTCCCTTTTTAAAGCTGACCAACTAATTACCATAGCAACTGACAGTAAAACTGAGTTTGATTGCGTCTTATTTTACACAATTATTCGTGATTTTTATTGGCGAAATAGCTGCAATATTCTTCACAGAAAAGTAGTTACCGGTTTGAAGTAGAGAGAACAAGCTGTGAGGTGGTAAGTTCCTGCCTTTTTTAAAAATTAATTTATTTATTAAAAATTAAGTTTATTTTTTGAGTTGCAACAGTAGCAGTATAGTTAGATAACTCATTAGATAAAAAATTTTACGATTTGATTAAGGTATCCGACTACGTTCGGAACCGTGATTTTGCAAAGCGTATAAATGGATAATATTTATTATATTTAGTGTCAGATTAGAAAATGGATATAAATTTTTTTAAAGAATATTATTACAATAAAAAATTATTAAGTACAATATTTTGACAAAAAATTAACTTAGAAAAACCTTTTTTTAAAATGCTCTCCTTTTATGAGAAATGATTCTATTATAATAATATTTTGCCTGTATATGGCTCAAACCTCTCTACAGAGGCTCAGCTATAATTTTCATATCTTGCAAGCGAAAAATATTCGAAGAAAATGTATCATTTCAAGACGATTGGGAGGTTGACATTTTTGTAGTGAAAAACAAACATGGATCAGTAATTGTTTTATTTGTCACTAGAGTGCTGTAATTAAAAAATACCAATAAACAGGAATCGTTCGATGACACTTTTCGTCAAAGATATTATTCAAGAGGTGATAAACAGGCTTTCTTGAATAACCTTTGTAACAGCAACAAAATGTTTTGTCAGTGGTAATGTCACAGTGGTAACAAGATTTACTATGAAGTTCGTTATATTATTAGTAATCATGCGAAACCGTTTACTGATGCAGAAATTGAGAAGAAATGCTTCTTAAATGTGTGTGATTCTAATTTAGTGTTAGTGACAAAAATAAATAATAATTTAAAAAAAACCCAATATTATATAAGCTATAATATTTTGATCAATTTTCCACATTTTAAATTTCTAATGTTATCTTGGTTTTGAAGCATTTCTCTCCCCCCTTCCCCAGTTTTCTTCTCATGTTGCAGCCCGTGGAAAATAACTAACATATGTATATGGCCCGCGTGAAATAGCTGACATATCTATGCGGCCCAGTAGAAAAAAAGGTTGAGTACCCCTGATTTAAACGCTTTATTCAAAATCACGGTTTTTTGTAATCAATCACCTTAAGGTATCCGACTACGTTCGGAACCGTGATTTTAAAAAAGCGCAAAAATGGCTAATTTTCATGATATTTAGTGTCACTTAGATTAGAATATATGTATAAAATTGTTTTAAGGACATTTTGATAAAAAATTATTTAAATACAATATTTAGCAAAAATTAACTTAGAATAATTTTTTTCCAAATGTTCTCCTTTTGTGAAAAATGCTTCTATTATAATAATATTTTGTCTGTATATAGCTCAGACTTTTGTACAGAGGCTCAACTAGAATTTTTGAAATATATAACTTAAAAGTGGGTTTATCCATATTTTACGACAACAGTGGAGAGCAATTTTAAGAAAAAAACGCCAATAGTTATTTAAATTGGTGGTAACTCTGAAAATAATGTAAATTTTTCAGAAATTCTAGTTGAGCCTCTGTAGAGAAGATTGAGCTATATACAGGCAAAATATTATTATAATAGAAGCATTTTTCAAAAAAGGAGAACATTTGGAAGAAAGATTATTCTAAGTTAATTTTTTGCCAAAATATTGTATTTAAATAATTTTTTTATGTCAAAATGTGTCCTTAAAACAATTTTATACATGTATTCTAATCTAAGTGACACTAAATATCATGAAAATTATCCATTTATTCACCCTTTTAAAATCACGGTACCGATCGTAGTCGGATACCTTAAATCCACTAGAAAAAGACTTTTTATATCTTTTATTCCTGAATTGGATATAACGTCACCAAATATAATTCATTGATCATCTAGAATTCAATTAAAATCAGCAACTTAATAATAAACTTTCTGTTATATTTTCATACAACACACAATGATATATACTCATATATATATATATATATATATATTTTATTAATAATATATATTATATAACAACTAGGTTTAATGCAAAATGTAGAATAAAGTTTTTCAGAGCGGCCGTTATAAAAATGTATAAGCATGTTATAAAATCTTTATTTTCTTTGTTCAAGATCGTATATTATGGTATGCGATTATCCTAAAATCATGATTTTTAAAAAAATTGACAATTTTTTTATGATTTTATTTTATAGGCTATCCTATTAGCTTCAAAAAAGTATCAAGGGTTTTATTTTTCCATTAACTAGAACAAAAACTACAAGTGTTTTAGTAAAAGAAGATGCCATAACTTTACATAAGATGTCAAACTTTAAAATGTGTTTTACTCGAAATGTGGGGGTTTTTTTTAATGTTCGAACGGGGACAGCGATTGCTCAAAAAGTTTTTTAAATAATTTGCTGAAATTTTTTGTGTATGTTCTTTATAACAGTAGAAGTATTTTAATTTTCAGATTCATTAATCACTGTTTTATTACAAAATTTTCAGTTCTTTATGTGAATATAAGCACTGTTTTTTTAAGCAATTTCATATAATAACTAAGATAAAGGGCTCTAGTTTTTGCAAAAAATTAAAATATCTCTTGTCCTGAAGGTAATTTTAAAAAGGAATAGCAAAGTAATACATCAAAATTGAGAATTCGTTCATTTGCTATTTGTACAGAGCGTCCCCAATTTATGTAATTTTTAGTCAATTTTTACCCATTTTTTCCCATTTTAGTAGTAATAATTTATTTTTCTCTTCTTAATTTTAGCCTTTTTTTTCTTAAAATGTACTAAATAATTCTAAAAACAACAAAAAAATCTCCATTTTTTTATAAAAAAAAAATTTGTCGCAGGTAGTCGGACACCTTAAGAAATGTACGTAAGTTTTATTTCCTGCACTGAACATATTTTAAAATTTGTATGGTATTTATGGAAAAGTATTTTTTTATCAAAAATCATTGCTTTGTGCAGGGGCGAGAAGTTGCTTTGGTTCGAAAATCTCTAGGAAATTTCATTACGTTAATGCCTCTTCGAAAAGGTGTAAATTGTGCCATAAGAATCAATAAATATAAAGTAAATAAAATAGCGCCAATTTAATTTAATTTATTTATTACAGTAATTGCAAATATAATGCTGCAAACACATTTAATTTTAGAATCAATTTAATACTAGAACGTTCGGTATTTCGATTACCCTTAAGCGTCCACTGGTATCAATTTTGACACCGCGATATAAAATATACAAAGTAATTGTTTTGACTAAATATTTGCGGGACTACTCTTCAGTAGAATTTAGTTTTAAGACTTTTTAATATTATTTCATGTAATTATCATATATTGTGATCCTCTATATCATTTAACTGACGATGACCTTATGTTTCGCGAAGCTTGTCGACCACAGCTTTGTCGAAAAGCACATTTCGAGTCACAAATCTGCCAGGAACATTGCTATTATGCGGTATCCATTCTGTGCCATCCCTAGGGACATATATATCAGGATTTTTTAGGATATTATCAATCACACACACTTCTACACTTCCTTCAGATTCTTCTCAGTCAATTTCATTCAAATCTTATGTCTTCATAGAAATCTAAATTAGAGCCAATTCATTCTCTCAGAAAGCTATCGCAACAAATTAGCAATTTCATCAGGGGTTAGACCTTTTCTAAGAGCCATCGTTTCAGGGTGTCTACTCTGCACTTAATTCGAAAATCGAAAGAAATTTTTTATGAGCAGATAAGCAAATACTATTTAACGAAACATTTAGACACAACAATTTTAGTATAATTGATTCATTTCCACTGTCAACTCAATAACACTGCATTCAAGGTCAAAAAACTGTGCGACAGAACTTTGGGAAGTTTGTTTTACTAATGGTATCATCTTAGTTGACTATATTTTGTCGAACGACAACTTTTTATAATGATAAATTGCCTTGGTGTCGAAATGACACAAGCGGCCGTTCTAGGTATATTTAGTTGGAAAATCACTCCTAATTAACTTAGAACTACAAAACTGTGTAAATGTGTAATCAACAGGGGAAATGATTAAAAGTCAAGGAAATTTTCAATTTCCCGGCAAAAATGCGGGAAGGAGAACAAAGTAAACAAGCTCCGGTGTCAAATTGATACCGACAGGACGTTCTAGTGTTAATGAGACAAATGTATCCTACCACACTATTCTACAACTTTTTTTTGGATATCAGGAGTGATATTGTTTGTCGAAATTCTCATCACAGTCTGAAGGTTAACATCAGCCAACTTGCATTTATATTCACTCTTGTTGACCACCATGCCAGAAAAACTTCGGAAATAATTATATTATAATTAATATAATTATAAATCCAATCAAATGCAAAGACCATTTTCCCAGCAAATTTCTTCATGCATGGGTATTTTTCAGCAGACAAAGATTTGTAAAAGTCAATTAATGTTATAGAAGTAAACATTTCCTTCAGACTGTGATGTGACTGCAAGTCAGTCAGGCGCTGTATCAACATTAGTAATAATGGGGTCGAAGAGCAAATTGAATTTAAACTCATTATTTTCTTAAAATCCTAAAATCTTCTCGTGATCTTGTCCTCTAAACTCTACAGATGATCTCTTAGCGGAAACACTTTTCAGGTTCTTATCTTTCCTATTCTATGTAAATAAAAGAAAAAGTTTGTGTGTATGCTTTGTATGTGGCACTAAAACTGAACAACCCAAAAGTGTGAAGCTGGGCACATTGAAACTATCGATCAGGGGTTTTCAACCTTTTAGTTGTGGCGTGCCAAACCAATCTACTAATATAATTCGGCTTTCACACATTAGGATATTTTTGAAACAATGACAATTCCCACTATATAATGCAAGCATAATTAGAGAATACGAGTCAATAATTTAGATTTACAGTTTTATTATGTATTAATTTGGCATCATTTAAGAATTTTCAGAACATTAAAATAAACAGCATAAAATATAACTATTTCTTCAACAAAAATAAAAAAAATCTAAAAATTGTACATATACATAATGTATTTTAAACATATTTATTAAAATAAGAAATAGACAACGTAAAATATTAACATTCCCCTTCGTTAGGGTTAAATAAAAATTATAGCTTCGAGCTTGCACCACTCTACATTCATATCGCAAAACCAGGGGTATAATTTTTAATTTGACACGCATTTAGCTGTTAAATTTCTTTGTGGAATCGAAATATTTTTCATATGAGGAAAGAGTTTTTCTTAGTTTGATATGTAAAACCAAAAGCGGGAAGCAGAGTACACATTAAAGTTTCTTTCTTCAAACAATTAAATCTCTCCATCAATGACATTCAATAATTTACAAAATATCTATACATTTTTCTTAAGAGTTATGTTTTGAATTTTTTTCGTATTTCTGTAAATGTCCATACTTCTGAAGATGCTTGTCCAATAAAGCCCATTACAAATTTATCAACTTCCATCCTCTCAAAAATTGACAGATTTATAGAGTGCCGCTGAGAATTGTACCGCATGCCACATTTGGCAAGCGTACAGGGGTTGCCGACCCCTGCTATAGATCATGATGCTGTGCACATCGAAGAGATTTTTTTCGAAATTCGCTTTAGATTTTTTTAATTTAATTTGCAAGCACTTTCTCAACCAGCATGGTATATGAGGTCAGATGAGGTCACAAACAGTCAGCTGATTTCAAGGTTATGAATTGGCGTTTCGACTTTTGAAAAAACAAAATACCATTACAGCGAGATATGCAAACATCTCCCTTCGAAATCAAAATATGCCTGGTATTTCATAATTTTACATGACTGTATATTGTTATTAAGCTGTCGATGTCTAAGTTCTAGTGTCAATATATTGATTGTATTAAAAAACATTCTTACAGTCTCTTCATTTAACCCTTTATCCCACATTATAATTTACTTCAATTTTTTTCACGCAATTTTTTTTTTGAATCACTACAATGAAAATTACGGGACATACATAAATAAAATACTCAACTTTGGGAAATTTAATTAGTTAGAGCTAATTAATTACATTGGTACTTTAAAGCAGTATTCCGCAACCCCCGGTCCTTGGATCAAAATACTATTGATCCACACAAGAAACATTTAATTATTTCCATTTTATTTACTGCGGCATATTTTTCTTGGGTTTGGGCTGCTTTTTATGAAAATCACTTTATATTCCTTGTTAAATCACTTTATATTCATTTTTGGTGCAGCTATATTTTATTCTGAAGGCACGTTTAAATACAATTAAAAAATTATTAAAACAAAACAATCTAAAATATAAACAATTAAAGTCCTCCCCCTCCTCAGAGGACCGCGGTAAAATTATCCAACTTTGACCGGTCCGCGGCGATAAAAAGGTTGAGGAACACTGCTTTAAGGCACCGTCAGTCCACAAAAGTCTAAATATTCTCATAATACGAAAAGACTGAATGACCTTTTTTAGGCAGTTTTAACTGATAAAAATGCTCAATAACCAGAGAAGAGTAATATTTTACGGCACAAAATACTTATTTTTAAAGATTACTAAGTTTTTAAAATTTATTTACTTTTTTACACTTAAAAACAGCTTTTACACATTAACTTAATTTGATGACATTCAAAGAAAGTTTTTCTTTTCATTCTTACACAATAATTCATTACACGTTATGCATTTTGAGTGAGGTTTCGAATGAATGTTTTTAAAGAACTACATACTGGGGTAAGAAATATTGTATTTTCTGAACTTGAAATATTGCACCGTGAGTCTTGTTCAGTCTCTTGGTCGTCATCATAAGAATGTAACAAAAAAACTCAGTAGATAATTGCTGGGACTTCTCCTTCTGAAGAATCATTTGTTAGTGCAACACTGTTTTCATAGATGGTAGGTTCTGTAATAAATCTAAAACCTTAAAAGACTTTT
>BMAV01009032.1:0-23767 GCA_019973955.1 Trichonephila inaurata madagascariensis
CTATTCGCGCCCTTTTACTAATCCTCTTGGGGGAAAATACTTCTTTAACTGCTGTTTGAGTTTAAAACCACCTTCATTTGAGAGAACTTAATTTTATGCTAATTTGATTGCTATTTAAGCCCTAGCAAATTGAGTGCTAGAGTTAGTCGTTAGGCTCCTATTATAGTGAAATTTGCGAAGTGACTTTCGTAAGTCTTAGTGAACTTGATCAGAACTTTTGACGGGAATATCCAATTAACCCGTGCAAGACTTGGCGAGTGCTGTTTCATCGGATCACTCAGTTAAGTGCTTAATTATTTGTCTCAGGAATTTAAAGTACCCAATGGACTAAATTCATGATGGTCACATGATAATGGCAATCACGTGTTTCCCATTGATTAAAAATTGACATACTAGTTGTTCAACTTGTAAAGTTTAGGGAACATTTAAAGTTCGATATGATTGGGTAAAGAGTTCACGTGTTAAAATTCTTCAAACAGTTTTAAAAATTTAAAAAATACTTACATTATACGAATGCTTTTAAATTAAGTGCATTTTGTTCAACTATGTGCATTATTATATCGTTGACAAATATGTACTTTCTAAAAGAAAGTTTCTGCAAAAAGCAAAAGTTGACAACAGTGAAGCACATGCACTAATTGGCTGGAAACGCGTGATTGTATTTGTGATATAATTATGATGTCACATTAATTTATGAACTGATTGGCCGAAAACACGTGGTTCAGTTATCATGTGACTTTGACGTCACATGAATTTAGTCCATTTGATTGCTCCCTCTTTTTATAATCCTGTTTTATTGTGATTTGATTGAACCAAAGTAAACATAGTTATTTTTATAGCAATGCCTGTTCATTAGGAGTCCCAAACTTCCCCTGCGACCTTTGGGTCACGACATCCTTTATGAACCTTTTATAAATAAATTTTGCTGTGTTGTCAAGAAAATGGCAACTGTTCTCAGCCATCCCTTAGGTGAATCCAAAAATTAGATATAAAACTTACTCTTCGCTGTCATAAATTTGGAAGGCTAGCTTCACATTATCAAAATCATGGAACTTTTTCCGATATAACTCTGACTGTATTCGACTAACAAGATCTGGTAAGCAAAGACCAATGTATTTCTCCTTCGCATAATATCGTCCCACGGTCTTCATTGCATGCTCCGGAAATTCAGCTTTAATGTCGCTTGGCATTTCTTCGTAAATCACTTCCCTGCGATGTAAAAATTTGTTTTAAAAAATGAATATGTCTTTAGAATTATAAATTCTTCGACATTTGCTTGGAACTAAAAAAAATATGAAAATGAAATCAAAGTAATTTACAAAAATTGAAGCGCTGGATGAAATTAAAAAATTCTATTATGTAATTACTATTCTGCATACAAAAAATTAAATTATAGTATTAAAATCAATTATAATAAGCATGCAATTTCAACGGGACTCTCAAAACCAATAAGTAAAGAATTTTTAAGATTTTTCTTTCACTTTTTCAGAAAAATTTCAAAGATTTCCAAATTTATCTATATAGTTGTTCGTAATTATATAGTTAAAGCTTTGGTTTTGATTTTCCCTGACGTCACACCCTAAAAGTGTTTCTTAAATTAGGTAGTGTGTTTTGCAGCTGGGGTCGCCAACAATTACTCCGATTCACAATCTCCTCAATCCCAGTGGCGTAACGTACACCCTGCAATCCCCTCATAGCGGAGGAACCAGGATTATAGGGGGCCCAAAACCTGACTGATGCCATACGTACCCTTTTTAAAATCTGAGTTGAGGCTATAAATATGGTTTTGCAGGGGTTCTTTAATGTTCTCCGTTACGCCACAGCTCAAACCTTTTCATTTCAGATCTCTTTAAAAAGCAATGTCATGAATCCTTCAAAAATGACGTTTTCACATCAAATAACATCATATGGAAACCCTAATGGTTTTAAGTGGCGCATATCCGAAGGACGAACTCGCGACCTATGGTTCCGTAAGCACGTAACATACCACTAGACAAAAGTGATCACCACTTCCCGGAGGCTATTACTGACTTATATAGATACCCCGCTAGACTACTTCCCCAACAGTGAGTCGGTGGATAGGTGAACAAACCAGATATTTCTTATGGAGAACATGTGAGTTGTTCATGTTGCGTCAAGTGTGTCTGACGGCTTTGTTTGCTGTGTCAAGTGTGTCTGAAGGCTTTGGTTGCTGCTTCAAGTGGTCTGGCGATTTTGATTGCTCTTGCGGCGGGTAAATGGCGCCATGACGGCTGTGCGAAGGTTACATTTTTCTTAGTTCTTTTTTAACATTATTACTTGATTTTTAAACGTTTTTGAAAAGCTTGACTGCACTAATATTCAAAGATTATTTAACGTTTTGGAAAACTAGATAAATATCCACATTTGGCAATTTTTTTTTTTGGTCAAACATAGAATTTATCTTATGTTGCTCTAGAAGTTAATATTTTGATCCTCTTATATCTATTATAATATATATTTATCATGAATAATAATTACTATTTTAAAATTTCGGAATCCTATAGAATAGGGTTAACAAACCTTACAAAATTTAAGTTACTCCTTTGTTATTAAATTAGAGTAATTGCTTATAATTTTCCCTAAATTTTTCCAACACTAGTTTGTTTCTTTTATTTTATTTTTCAAAAAGGGAAATGTAAGTCGCACCTGAAATGTTCATACTTGATGTACCCTGTCTTTTCTGGGTCATACTTTTCAAAACCGAATTTGAACGATCCAACTTTGTCAGGAATCCATTGTTTGAATTCTGTCATTATTTTCCTTACATTTGAATGTGGAAACTGTAAAAGGCAAGTTTTTTAATTAAAAAGTACATAACATAAATTTAATAAAATACCGTCGGGAATTCTATTAATTATTGGTTTTTGAACAATCACCAATAAACATTGAATCGAATGTAACTTTTGAAATTGATTGAGACTTTTATAGTTCTTGTTTTTAAATATTTGATGAAATATATTCTTTTACATAACCTTTTTCAAAAGAATTACCACGTAACTTTGAATTCTTCAAACTTTCTAGCATGCAATCGACTTAAGTAATATAGAAATCGTAAGTCGAACTAACCAAGGCAAAGTACGAGGCGCATCCAGAAAGTAAGTTTCCGATGTTTTCCCCTTTAAAGTAAACGTAATTAGCCGTGTCAATTGCGCATGCGTAACAGATCTATCACGTATAAATCATATGCCAGCCGGACAGGTCCCGTCTCGTGCCAGTAGCGTGGTAGTAGTGGTCCGAAATGGAAGCTCTTATTCCTTCTCCCGCCGCCTGCGAGGTTCGGTCGGTGATAAAGTTCTTGAATGCACAAGAATTGCGCCTATTAAAATTCATTGTCAGCTCTGTTAAGTTTATGGGCCGAAACATCATGAGTAAACTGATGGTGCGTCACTGGTGTAGGCAGTTTTCCGAAGGTCGTCAAAGTGTCCATGATGCAGAGCACAGTGGGCGACCATCCCTCATCAATAATGATCTTGTTGAGCTTGTACGGCAGCGCGTGATGGAGAACCATCGCTTTCACGATTACGAAGCTGAGCAGTCATTTCCCGCAGATATCGTGAGCCTTGTTGCATGAGATTGACACTAAGCACATGCTGTTCAAAAAATTGTGTTTCAGGTGGGTGCCAAAAAATCTGACACCCGAACGCAAAATTCAACGCTTACGAGCAGCACTGACATTTCTGCAACGGTACCATGTTGAGGGCAACGAGTTCCTCGACAGGATCGTCACGGGCGATGAGACTTGGATTTCGCACTTCATCCCGGAAACGAAGCAGCAGTCAATGCATTGGCGGCATAGCGGATTTCCGGTCAAACGAAATTCAAACAGACGCTGGTGTGGAAAGTGATGTGCACAGTGTTCTAGGACAGGAAGGGCATTCTGCTCATTGACTGCCTTCCACGTGGTGAAACAGTAAACGCTGACCGTTATTGTGAAACACTGCGGAAATTGCGACGTGCCATTCAAAACAGAGGGTGGAATGCTTAATGTAGGTGTTGTGCTCCTCCATGACAATGCTCGTTTACATACGGCTCGACGCACAGCAGCTGTTTTGACGGTTTGGCTGGGAGTTGTTTGATCATCCATCCTACTAGTTCGATCTTGCTCCCAACAATTTTCCCGTTTTCTTGTACCTCAAGAAATTCCCTGTCCTCCGGTGAGCATTTTGGCAACGACGAAGAGCTGAAAACTTCTGTCACACGCTGGTTCCATTCACAGGTGGCAGAGTTCTACGACAGAGGGTATAAAAGTTGATCACACGATACAACAAGTGTCTCAATTCTGGTGGTGTCTATGTTGAAAAATAGCTGAAACATTGCTGTACTTGTTGCCAATAAGTTTGTTCCTGAAAGTGAGTTCTTTTTTTAAAAAAAAAAGGAAAATTACTTCTCTGGATGCTCCTCTTATAACCATTAAAATTTAAATCTTGTCTGTGTATAGTGTAAAAAAAAAATTCCCTTTCTGGTTGAAAACACCAGTACTAAAACAGTAACTGTCTTATTAATTAAATATTTTAATGAATTTTAAATCCATTAATGTTACTCAGAAACCAAAGGAAAGTTTTGAAAAGTTTACGCAAAATCAATCATAACTATAAAATAGCAATGAATTCTTGAAGTACATTTAACAGAGAATTTTATCTTATTAACAAAATAAACATTCATATATAAGACAGAAAAATTGGTGTTAAATATGAGAATGTTGTAAAGAATTAGCATGCAGACATAATCAGATTGATCAAAAGAGGGCGCTGCTGCATGGTTTTCTTTGGCGGGAATTGGTTTTTCTTTTGAGAGGGAAAAAACGATGGCATTGCAGAAGAATGGAGAGACGGGTGAAACAAGACTGTCTCAAGAAAGTTCGTACGATTCTATGTCGTGTGTAGTAACAGTGTTGTGTGTTAACAAAAAAATAACAAATGGTTATTCCGGTAAATAAGAATCGTGTTTTCTATTAGAACGACATAACATTGGAACATTTAAATATTTATAATTAATGCTAAAACTTTGGTAAATCTAATCTATAATTACAGTAGAATGTCGTTTATTCGAACGTTTATTATTTAGAAAATCAAATATCCAGACCAGGGTTTGTTTGTTTTTTTGTCAAGTACATATACTGTACATAAATAACGTTTCGAATCGTTCGAAAGACAGAGCCTGAAAAGTGCATGGAATAAGCTGTGGCAAGATTTAGAAGGCGATCAATTATGCCCACAAGGAAGAGATTACCGACTTTGCCCAATCGATCCCAGGATGTCAAGAATGCGATGAAGATTTAGAAACCTAGATGGCATGCGATGCAGAAGACATTGGATTTCAAATGCTACATGATGACGAGATTGTGACTTCCGTACAAGAAGAATCCGATCCTGTCGACGATGAAACGGATGAAGATGAGGACAACAACAACAATGGAAGTATCAAGGGTCCATCAAATTCTGACTAGTTTTCTGCGGTAGAGACAGCCATGGAGTGGTACGAACAACAATCAAAGTGCTGTCCTACTCAACTACTGCTGCTCAAGAGAATCAGAGATCTTGCAGCGAAAAATGAAGGTATACAATGGTACAGCGAAAAATAAATGATTATTTTCCCCAATAAAGGTAAAATTGCGACATTTTGCACCTGTTTTGCTCTTTCTTCAAGCACGTTTCCTGCATGTGATGATTTTCAATATTCATATAGTGTCCGCCTTCATATACTGCATGATCGCATTCGGTTTTCGGTTATCCGAACAATCGCGTATCGAACGGTGTCCGGTCCCAATTGATTCGGATAAACGACTCTCTACTGTAATTTGATACATGTTAGATATCATTTCTAAGTATAATAACTTTGTGGTGTTAAGGTATCCGACTACGTTCGGAACCGTGATTTTAAAAAAGCGTATAAATGGATAATTTTCATGATATTTAGTGTCACTTAGATTAGAATACATGTATACAATTGTTTTAAGCATTTTGACAAAAAAAATTATTTAAATACAATATTTTGGCAAAAAATTAACTTAGAATAACTTTTTTTCCACAAATGTTCTTTTTTTGAGAAAAATGCTTCTATTATAATATTTTGCCTGTTTATAGCTCAGACCTCTTTACAGAGGCTCAACTATGATGTTTGAAAAACTCACATTATTTTCAGAGTTACAACCACATTTGAAATAATTTTCTTCGTATTTTTCTTAAAATTGCTCCCCTCTGTTGCCGTAAAATATGGATAAACCCACTTCTAAGTTATATATTTCAAAAATTCTAGTTGAGCCTCTGTAAAAAGGTCTGAGCTATATGCAGACAAAATATTATTACAATAGAAGCATTTTTCGCAAAAGAACATTTGGAAAAAAAATTATTCTAAGTTAATCTTTTGCCAAAATATTGTATTTAAATAATATTTTTTGTCAAAATGTCCTTAAAACAATTATATACATGTATTCTAATCTAAGTGACACTAAATATGATGAAAATTATCCATTTATTCACTTTTGCAAAATCACGGTTCCGAACGTATTCGGATACCTTAAATTGATACATTTGACTTTCAGCCCAGCCAATAAGTGTAAGAAAATATTTCTTTATATGGAAGTTGCGAAGATATTAAAACAAGCGAAGTAATGTAATACTATCTCACCATTTCACTGTGTCTCTCCATATAATCAATTGTATATTCATCAGCTACAAGAAGCTCATAACCTTTACCTCTAATGTAAATCACATTCCCCACGAACATATCCGTGAAATGGTAAAAGTTTCTTCCTGAATTCCAGTAAGTAGAATGTGGCTTAACAACTTTCATTCTGGTGAGATTTCCATGCTCCATTGAATCTAAAGAAAATAACTTAAAGTGTCATCACTTAAAAGAATAATGTTTTAATAATGCTGACAAAAAATAATTTTGTCCCAATCCATTTATTCAAAGGAGAAATAAAAAACGTTATCCAAATTCGCCAACCAAAGGAACAAATGGTGCAGTTACACAAATTAGGCCTAACGCATAATATATGTAAGCAAAAATATTAAATATTTCTGAAATTACAAAGAATCTGAAGATTTATTCTTCAATCGTTGTAGTGCTCTAAATTTGTTAAGAACCAAGTTAGAGATCAAGAGGTGATAAATCAAGTGATCGCGGTAACCAGGTACAAATCCATTGTCTATTAAAATAATCCATGCAGCTCTTTCTATTGAGATACGTTAATCGGTTCAAAATACAAAATCAGGAACGAAACTTATTTAGCTATTATACAACAAAATAATAGGAAAAGAATTACTTCGATATTCTTTAACATCTTCTATAATTTGAGAAATAAGCTTAGAGTCTTTTTATATTAATATAAAATATAATAAAAATATTAAGAATGAAACTTCAAATCAAGCATACTTCAATGTTCAATAATTTCGAATGGAATTGATAATTAGCAATCCTGTGTACCAGTAAAATGTTGTAGTATTTGTAAGCTTTTATTAAGCTAAGGATCATATTCTCTCAATAATAGACCAAATTCCTAAAAAATGTAAATTTTTTTTTCAGTTACATTTGTTACCTTAAAAATATTTATTTGAGTTTCTTCTTATTGTTTATTTATGTTAAAGTGATAAGAAATCAAAAGAATTTCTCTTCGCTTTTTGTAAATTTCACTTAGCATTAAATATGTAAAATAAAGTTTACAAGTATTTATACATAAATAAGTTTTACGTTAGAGGGAAATCAGAAAAAGTATTTCATGAAAACGGTAGGGTTTTTTTTCTAATTATCTTTTTATAGGTACAATATGAAATATGCTTTTCAACAGTAAAGATACAAATATGTCTATCTTATTCAATGGACTTGGGAATGCGTAGATCTGCACTGTAATGTTGCAATTTACAAACTTCATTGCTAAAAATTTCTTTTCTCACTGTAACTTATCAAAAATATTTCTTAAAAAGGATTTTATTTTTAAATTCAGAAATAAAAAAAGATTCTCTGTTTGTCTCCAAAATACATTCCAAAATTCTAAAAAGCTAGTTTCGTATATCCGTATCTAAACTTTTAAAAGGTGCAAGTCGGATAAAGCATTAAGAAATTATAGTAAGAATTTATTATGGGCAGTAGCGCACAAAAAAATTTTCCAAGGGAGGGGTCCAGGGTCGAAAGTCCATTATTCTTGTATCATGCTCCTTTTGGTTTTGTCGATTTTGGGGAACAAAAAACGGTAAAAAACTAATTATTGAATAAATAGTATTAATTAATAAAATTAATCATTAAAAACAAATATTTAATTAAATTTTACGTATTATATACTTAAAATTATAATCAATCGGGGAAAAAGTCAAGGGCTTAGGGGTCAGAACCCCTAGGACACCCCCTTGTGTGCGCTACTGATTATGGGTGATTACAAACAGCCTTCGATGTATATTTCAAAATAATCTGCGGGATATTTAATCAATCAAAGCCTTACCTTTATTTTTAAAATCCTCATCTAAACTTTTGATTGACATTGTATCGTCTTCCAAAAAGAAGCAAATAATATATCGACGTAATTTTTCGACAGGATCTTCAGAAATAATACGAGCTATGAATTTCATTTGCCTTACTTTATACGCATACCTGAAATCACAAGGAGAGAGTAATTTTAGCATAATTACCTCTACTTATTTATTTACAATTTATTTTACAAACATGATGAATCTGGAGGGATTTACTATAAAATTTTGTGTGTGTGTGTGCATAAATCTACAGCAAAAATTATTTTCAAATTTTAGGTTTATGGAATACCCCTAATAACTTTTGTAATTTTCACCACAGTGGAGCAAATTGACATTATTGTTAATGGATTGAAAAAAAGGACTAAATAAGGAAGCTAAAATGTAATGAACTATTTAATTAACATAGTTAACTAACTTTTAAAATTGAAAATTTTCATTGTGAAATTTCTTTTTTAAAATTAGGTTGAAGTTTTTAATAGCTTATGTTCCATATTCTCTCTCTCTCTCTCTCTCTCTCTCTCTCTTTCTCTCTCTCTTAGTCTAAGCATTAAGATCTAAGCATTAGTTCCGGAAAAAGAAAAATTGTTCAAGAGTCGTGTACAAAGTGTAACACAAAAAAACGAGACTAAGTGTATATCTTGAAAAAAGTTTGGAGTTTGCAACAACTATTTTGGTGACGTCATCCCAAGGTCAAGGCATCAAGGCATGGTCAAGGCATCGGATCATGGCAGGAATGTCATGAGTTCGAGCCCAGTATCATTAAAGACCCGCCGTGTAGAGCAGCGATGCACGCTAAATCTGTCGAGAGCTGAAACGTCCTCACCTTGGTGTGATGTGGTAGTTAAGAGAGGTGTGCCAGCTCAGGTTGCGTCCACGTCACATGACCATGGTTCAAAATTACGTGGTCCGTCGCCAAAAGCCCTCGTGTAGCTAAACAGTGTGACGTTAATATTCATTCACTCACCCACGCACCTCCTCTATCCATGTGACTAGTTTCGCCTTAATCCAGTGTTTCTCAAACTTTCAATACTGGCGCCCCCTTTTCAATCACAATTTTTATCGCCCCCCCTTATACATTAATAAATTACTGAATGCAATAATAATGCCCTTTGACGCTAAAGCTACAATACACGATCTTAATTATAAACGGTACAAATTAATAACATAAGTATTAAATTTTGTATATGTTACTTTTAAGCAAAAAATTAAGTAATAGGATAAATTATTATGTTATTTTTCCTTTCTCTGATTTTAAATTGGAACATATTGCAAAATGCGGTGGCTGCTTAAAAAGACAAAATATAGATATCAGCTAAATGTAAAAAAAGAACTCAGAGGGTCAATTTCTAAAAACTTTAAAAAACTTTGCTCTGCAAGACAAACCCATGGAAGTCGCTAATACTTATTAAACTTGTTCTTAATTCAGTATTAATAAGATAAGTATTAAATTTTTTATATATGTTTCTCTTAAGTAATATATATTAAGTAAATTACTTTTAAGTAATAGGTTAATTATTTTATTTTTCTCTGTCTAATTTTTAAATTGAAACAGATTGAGAAATAATATTTAATTAAAAGATTTATTTCCTTCAAGATCCATTTCAAAAGTACAAATGTCATTAAAAATAGCCCTAATCTATGTTGTCTTTATCATATGCATTACATCTGGCATCCTCGCGAACGTACATGTGAGTCTGGGCAACCTAACAGACGTCTGCACAAAACATGTAAAAATGCTGTACTTTGTACAATTCAGTCAGTCTTGGCCAAACGATTAGCTACCGAATCTCTGAAAATTTCATAATTCACGCGTTAATTATAATTCACGGTATTAAGTATTTCGGCAGTGGATTAAAAAACAAAATCATAGATATGTTTTTAAATCACAGCGAGCATTCGACGATAATAAAGCATCAACAATAACACAGACGAGGGGCAAATTGTTTAGCAAATTACGAATGGGTTGGGGATCCATTTCAAAATACTTCAGAAGGGCTCTCAACTGCCGAAAAGAGATCCTCATAGATTTCACATCCAGTGACAAAATTTAAAAGGCAATTTTAATAAATCACTCTGAATTCGGGATAGAGTCGGATGCTGAATTTTCTGCACTGAAAACAAAAGCATTTCGTATCTATTACCATTTTAACATCATACCTTTGTGAATCCGGGATTTTCTGCAATGACTATTTTGAAGACAAAATATAGATCTGAGCTAAATATAAAAAAATAACTTCTGAGTGTCAATTTCTAATTTTAGCCTTCCTTTGAAAAACTTTGCTCTGAAAAAGCCCATGGAAGTCACTGATAATTATTAAACTTGTTCTTATACTGGCTGAATACCCACTCTTAACACGAGTTTATTTTTTAAAAATGATAATATATTATTCTTGGATGTAATAGCTTAATTGAAAGGGAGAGTAAAACCAAGTGCATGACAATGTTTTACAAAATGTAAAATGATTTATTGAAATGAATACTATATTATAAACGGTTTTGAATGAACTGTAATTTTAAGCCTCGCAGAATTAGCATTTAGAATAAATGTTAAGTAATAAAAGAATTTAAAATTCTAATAAATAACAATTGTGTTATTTTTTAATATTTAAGCGAAAAAAGCCCGGATCAGGTGTGCACTCGATACTAACGTTAATTTAACTTTTTTTATAATTATTTTCAATATACAAAATAAAAATCACAATTTCAGTGAATAATAACTTAAGAGAAAATATACTTTTTCCATTTCAAGGTTTTTCTATTTGTCTTTCATAATTTGAGAAAATATCCCAAAAAAACTGAACTAAATTGTTCCAAATGTTCGTGACCTTAATAAAGGACACAAATCACAGGCACTTTTGCTAACATTACAGGAAGTATTTGCAAGCAAAACTGTCAACATTTTGTTCACGTTTTTTTAATTTTAATATCCTTTGATGATCGACAAATATCCTGTTGAACTTTTTCTTGCTTGTGTCTTTTTTACAGAGTGAAGTGCATTTGCGGTACAGTATGGCTTTCATATTTTCTTGATAAAGTTCTTAATGTACTATTGAAAATTTTCCTTTCGTTTCATGTTTATTGCTTTTTCTCAAATTTACTTTCGCTAACGATTAATATGCATTATTTCAGCAAGTGTTTCCCTTGTTTGATCAGCTTCAATTTCCTTTCAGAGAGATCACAGATGCCCAATTTTTTAGATCTGCTCATTTACATTTATAAACCATAATCAGTCGTACAACATCACAATTAAAACCACTAAGTTATTCATAGAGGAAAATGCAGCATGTTCAAGAAAATATTTTTCAAAAATATGGTCGTGCCGGGAACTCGGTCTAAACAAAAGACTTTTAGATTCTAAAAAAAGTTTTTCCACTCCCAAAAAGAGATATGTTATCAATTCATTTTAGCTCCCATTAACTGTCATATTAGAGGATTCTCTGTCAAGGTCATTGGTAACAAATAAACAGTTTTCCCAAATTAACGATTTTGTATTATATGTTTCATTATCTCATAAAATAAATCTTGGCCAATTAATCCTTTAAAGTGCTCAATATGCTTATCCATGTATCAAAAAAATCTTTCACATTGTGAAAAAAACGCAACAGAATTATTAATAATTTACAACTCTAAAGGGATGCAGGTAACCATACCAGTAAGTTCGAAACCAGCAAAAAGTAATATTTTAATCTAGGATTTACAGCAAAGCAAACAAAAATATTCTTTTTATTTTAGTTATAGGATCAAAGATAGCTAATGAGCGTTCAAAGTAGAATCTTTTATTTTTGATGACCTTTTTTCACCAGATGATACATATAAATCATATCAATGTAAATCTGTATTTTTTTATTATATCAGAAAGTATTTTGTTTTTTTTTTTCATTCCAGTAATTTATTTTTTTTTAACCTTTTATTTTCGATATGCTCGCCCCCCCTTAAAATTTATGGGCCCCGGGGGGGTGCCCCCACAGTTTGAAAACCCCGCCTTAATCGATCTCGCCGGGTTGGGGAGTCCCTGCGTCATTGAATGAGCACTTTAACCCGCATTCTGCCGGAAAAATTTCGAATAAAAAATCGTTTCTTGGGAAGAAATCAGCCAGGGAAAACTTTTTCAAATATTAACCAAGGCTTAGGGGAGGAAACTTTTTTTTAGTGCAAAGGGTTTTGGAAGGGCATAAACGGTTTTCAGGGAGAAGGGGCAGTGTAGAAGAGAGGATGAACGTGCCAGGAGCCCAAGGCCAGCGACTCCAGACCAAAACATTGCCGAA
The DNA here is from genome assembly GCA_019973955.1 of Trichonephila inaurata madagascariensis. NCBI lineage: Eukaryota > Metazoa > Arthropoda > Arachnida > Araneae > Nephilidae > Trichonephila > Trichonephila inaurata. The sequence goes on from BMAV01009032.1 coordinate 12,752, forward strand.
ATTCGTGATATGAGTGGATTTCCACTCATTAAAAATTAAAAAGTTTGGTTCCAAAAGGAAAAAACCGGGGGGTTAATCCAAAAAGACCCTTCCAATTTTGAAACTAAAAAAACTTCGTAAAAAAATTTTTTTTAGGAAGGGAAAAAAAACCAAAGAATTGGGGGAATGGTTTTAAAAAACCCCAAAACCCACAAATTGATTCCAAAAGGGCCCCAAAATCTGTAATTAAGGGGAAAGGGTTTTCAGGGGGAACCAGCAAAAACATTATTGGGAAACCCTTTTTGTTGTTTTGGGTTTGGGTTTTTTTTTTTTTTTTTGTTTGGGGGTTTTTTCCCCTTCGGTCGGGGTGTGCTTTTCGGGCGGGCGGTCCTTTGAAGGGCCTTCCCCTCTTCCGGGTTTGTTTTTTGGGTTTGGGGGGTTTGGGTGGGGGTTGTGGGGGTTTTTTGGGTGTTTTGGGGGTTGGTTGGGTTTTTGTTTGGGGTGTTTTTGGGTGGTGCGTGCGCGCTATTAAACCTTTATATTAAAGTGTTCCATGCATAATTAGCGGTTCTAATCACGAAGTAGTCGTAGTAGGCTTTGTTTCTGTCGAGTCTTGGGTACAAACCTGCTGCCATGTAGATGGACCGGTGCACATTAAATCTACGTATAAAATCCTCACCTTTGTAGGATACAGAAGTTTCATGACCGAGTTTTAGCTCAAAAGTGTTACCTTCCTCACTTAGTCGATGCTCAAAATTAATATCTGGTGCTCCCCGAATTCGTCTATCTGTTAATAGTCCTCTTCTTACACGCCAAACCTGGGAAGTTCGTAATCCTGATTTTAATATTATTAACTGTTCTTCTTTTGAAAATTTTATTTCCCTCCTTTCTGTGAATGCATGTAGAGTTATTTGTTTTAATCACTTTCAAGGCCCGAATGGATAGGAGGCGTACGCAGACGGATCCCAAATAGAGGTCGTGACTGACGAGGTCTGACATCTTTTATCTAAGGGTCACCTTTATAAAACTTGTATTTCCCCAAAATTAAAAACCCTTTAAAAAATTATTTTTTCAGGTTTGGGTATCCCAATCGGGGTTTTCCGTAAGGGGGGTATTGGGAAACCCAAAGTTTTAAAATTTTAAAAATTTTTCTCCCGGAAAGAAAAACCAGTTCTTTTTCCCCCCAAAAGTCCCCCAACCCAAAATAAAACGATCTTTTAATTTTTAAAATAAACTTCCTATTTATAGCTAAGTTTATAATACTTTTAGTAAAAAAAATCCAGTAAAATTTTTAATGAATTTTAATTTTTCTAAAGTCGTTACTATTAATGGTGTAGGCTAGAAAAACATTTTTAAAAAAAGAAAAAGATTGTGAAGAGATATTTTGAGAGTAATAGCAATAACGAAAACTAAATTATTTCATTGAAAAATTATCCAAATGGTACCTCGACATAGTGCCCCCCCGAGTTTTTTCGAGATACGAACCGACGAGCAAGTGATTTTTTTCTTTTTGTTACGAGCGAAATTGAGATAAATCCGGTTCGGGTTTGGTTCGGGAGTAACACGCAGTCGCGCCATCCTAATTGTCAGAAAAAGTTGCAACAGGTCTACCCCCCCTTTTTTTTAAAAGGGCACTTGCCTAACTCCCCCGGGAAAATTTTGAGAGGGAGGAAGAAAAAAACCCCTTGGGGCATGTTTTTTTTTAAACGGCCTACAAAGGGGAAAGCGAAAAATGTAGCGAAAAAAGGGAGTGAGGATATTAATTTATTTTTTTCATTTCTCTTTTTTTTTTTGTGCAATAAATTTTTTGAAATTTTAAAATTTTTTATTATTCAAAACCACGTAACAAAAATAACTGGGGGGACATTTGGGGTTGGAACGGATTAATGGTAGTTCAATTGTTTTGTATGGGAAATTTGCTTCGAGATACGAGTAATTCAAGATACGAGCAAGGTTGCGGAACGAATTAAACTCGTATGTCGAGGTACCACTGTATACAGTAAAATCGCGCACTTTTAACTCAAAAGATAATATCCAAATTCACGGGTGAACGTTATACACGGGGCATAAAAATGAGAGCTTTAAAAATACAAAAAGATGAGCAGAGAAAAAAGTAGACTTCTACATATATCTCGAAATACTGTTTCTTTGAAAGAAATAACATTTCTTCAGAACTCAATGGGCTGTAGTTCTAAAAGTACACTATTTTTTACTAAAGCTTGGAATAATACCTCAAATAAATAACTTCAAATATAAGAGCATTGCGCATGTGCATTTCAGGTTCCTTCGGAAAAAAAGGGGGTGCGCGTTATACGACGAATATACCTAAAACCTAAAAATTACAGCTTAAAAGTATAGGTGGGCGTTGTATGGTGGCGCATGTTATGCACCGGATATTACGGTAAATCGCTCAACATTTTTTTAAAAAAATTATGAAGAAATTTTAATGAAGACTGAATAATTAGGAAATAAAAAAGTGTAATAAATAAAGGATAAATGTTAATTTTTAAAAAAGCAATTTGTTTGGATGAAATGACTCAAGATTAGCTAGTCTAGGAGGACCAAGACACTGATGCTCAACTCACCTTGAAGCATCTTCTTAACTATTTAGCAAAAACACTTAACTGTCATTTCTAAAGAATTTGAGAAGGTCCACATTGTATTCCCTCGGTTTAAAAGGATCATTGGTTCTCAGCGTTTCCTCCGGAAGACCAAAGTCTTCGTGCTTGGGTACAATTTTATGAGTGTGAAAAACCTCCTCCCCTTTTCGAGGAACGGTTTTAGATCTGGAAACAATTAGTAAGTGCATGAGATTGATTACACACACAAACAAAATAATATTATTTGCGTAGCGGGATAAATTTCTTATAAATCACTGGATTTTAGTAACGGTTTGACGATTACACAAATTTAAATCCTACTAGCAGGGACGTCTTAAGGCATGGGCCAACTGGGCCTCGTCTTGTTCTCGTCTCAGCCTTAATAAGATCATGATTCGAATAATTTTAAAGGTCAAATGTTATTTCCGGTTATAGTCTCCAAAAAATGGGAATTTCGAACGATATGTCAACTGACTACATGTGATGACCGTCGTCCAATCATAGGCCAAGGTACCATCATTACTCCTTCAGTTAAGAGGCGGCAGTCGGACAAGCATGTTTGTGCAATTGTAAGTCATGTAAGTCAATTGTTGTCATTTATTTGTTTCAGGTTATTGATTGTACTAGTATTTGGGGTGTGCTTGTATGTCTGTTTTTGTTTGATTTTTTTCTCACCCCCGAGATCGAACTGATGGGTCCATGATCCATTCCCCCCTGAAAAAACCCAAAACCAATGGGGTTTTTTTAACCCAAAGGCCGGTAACCCCCAAAAGGGGGTTGTGGCCGGAGGCCCCAAAAAAAGAACATTAGTTAAATTTCAAGTTTTAATGCCACGACAAAATAATGACAAAGATGACCACAAAGGAAAGATGCCGTTTGATTTTACTCTGAACCAAGGGCTCCAGGGCATTTACTCTGATGCCGGGTACACCAATGGGACCATCAAACCACTTTTTTTATACATTAAAAAGTTCCAAATGAAATGGCAGCGTTGTATTTCCCCCAGCATCCCTACCCAAACTGTCCCAATTTCCTGCAATGGAAGGGGACGGGATCCACTGGAAGTGGATCTGATGAGAAAGGGAAAGTCGTTTTAGTATCAGTATCTTGAGGATGTCTGGACGTTGATCCTCCTTTATCAAAAGTGCTGAAGGGCACCTACATCAAAAACCCAGATATTGTAAATGCGGAAGCACCCAATAATTCGGTCCTTCTAGAATTGAAACAACTCAAACTAAGTCATGTCTGCTATTTTTAAGGGTCATAGGTGGGGCCTACTTTTGTGTAGGGGCACAGGGCCTCAAGGAGTCTTAAGACATCCCTGCCAACCAGTGAATCACAAGTTCTCATGACAATAATGGTTTTTAATTCTTTACGATAAATAAATTTAAAAAAATTTTGATTGAAATTGAAGAAATTGTTTGATTTATAAATATATAGGTGGGAATACAAAAAAATTTTCCCTACATAGTTAAGAATGCAATAAGTCTTAAACTAATCAAATGTACTGCAATATTTTTTTTATTTTAAAATTGTGGTGAAAAAATGCATTGTTTAAACAAATTAATTTCTTGAATAATATGATAAAATATTTTTTTCTTCAAATGTAATGCATTTATTTAATTATTTGTTGTTATTATTTTTAGGTAAAAAGAAGCTTAACTAATGTGCAGAGATTAATTAATTATATTATTTAAGCCCCTTATTAATCAGCTTAATTTAAGTATTTCATCTAGTTATGGAAAATAAAATGGTCATCTATAAAATTGTAGAAATGAACGAAGTTTATATTTAAAAAATATAAGGCTGATAAAAGCGGCTTCTAAATTTAACTTTGAAATTAATCGTGATGAATTTTTTTTCATCAGAATTTATGTAGGACTAGCTGTATGGCCCGGCGTTGCACGGGTTTCTTCAAGTGTACAGCTTTATGCCTTGGAAGATTCCCCTTCCCTTTCAGTGTCAGCACTTCTGTGATTTCTATATTAATGTCATTAAAATACTCTTTTTCGAAGTTTCTTCCCCAAACTTTTTTCGTGTCGGGTGGGTCTGTTTTTTCGCCATTGCTCGGCGTTCCCTTTTTTTTTTTCCCCCAAATTTTTTTTCTCTTTAAACCCGATTTGGTAAAACTGGCATTGAGGGTTTTTTTTTTGAAAACCCCCTTTTTTTTTATAGCGATTGGTAAAACTGGCCCCAGATTTGGAAAACAATTTTCAACTCCAAAAAATTTTCAAAAAACAGCCCCCCAAAAAAAACCGGCTCGACAGAGGCATTTCAACTAAATGAGTTGAATGATTGTTTATGGTATTAGACCTACACCTAGATATGAACAATAGTCATCACATAATAATGCCCTTTTCCCGTTAACATCGTTTTAAAATTCCCCTTTTTGGGGAAATGTACGGGGAAAAAAATTTGACCAAAAATTATCCCGATCCCGATCTGATTAGGAAAGTCGAGAACAAATATTCCCCACCAAAAATGAGACCCCAGGCCCTACCTTTAAAACGTCCCTGCCTATAAAAAATATATTCTTTTCTGTGTCAAAACCCCCCCTGTTGGTTATACTGGGCATTTAAATTTTTGTTTTAAAAATGTTAAGAAAAATCGTTTAATTGTAGTTAAAAAAATTAGTGGGATTTAAATAAGCCTAATAGCCTTATAGAATACCTTTCTTATCAAATTGCCACAGGTTTCTATATCTTACCTATATTATGTGTTGCATGGTAGTAATTTTTTGTAAATTCGTCACAATCGTACAAGAATACTTTGAAACCGAAGAAGTCCAATGCTTCTCCCAGCTTGATGTCGGTATCTTTGTAATATTCTACTTCCCTTCTCCGACCTTCCAGCTACAATGAATTAATTTCAAGGATGAAATCATCAAAATCATTGATAATTTTAGAATTATGTAATTAAAGTGTTATTAAGTACGGAGAAAAAGTGTTATTTAAAAATTGTGCATCACTTAAGTTGTGCAAACTTGTGATATTATAAAAAAAAAAAATTGCATTATGGGAAATCAAATCCTTTTAATAAAAAAAAAAGTTAAAAAAATATTTACTTTGAAAATATTGTTCGACAAAATAGCTACGGCTTTATTAAAGTGAAATTATTTCTTAAAGTTACGAAAAAGTATCGAGGGAAAAAAGAAGGAATTAGTCGACGGGTATAATATGTAAGTCCACTTTTTCATTTTAAAAACCTATCAGATTATCAGCGCCAAATTCTGTCTACACCTTCCATATAAAAATGAATGACAATCTTTTTCTTTGTTACAAAAATCGTATAAAAAATACATGTGATTTAGGTAGAAGAGAGATTCCTTCTTTTTTTTTAAACTGCAAAGATTTTCTGCTTTCGATTCAAATCCCAAAAGTTTCTTATTAATTAATTCGTACTGTAATCTGAATAATATTCAAAATTGAGGATTTTCTGGAAAAAAATTATAAACCCTTGGATAATTAGAGAATTATTATAATATGCATTTTTGCAAATAAAATCAAATAAAGTAAAATTAGTATTCTCAACTTGCTTTTCCGCAATTGTACGAAAGCAAAAATGGTATTAAATTTAATTCCGTTTCAATAAAAAATCAATAGCAATCTCAAAGTGTTTAAAAAATGTAGCAAACACATTACAGCCACTAAGTACTTCTATTAAAATTAAAACACATTTAGAAGCAGAAACATTTATAGAAATATCTCAAATGAAAAAAATTACATCCTACTTTTAGGGACAGCTTTCTTTTTATTACGTCATTCAAATACTTACTGGATTTGAGTCTGCCAATCCTGAATCAGGATTATGAACCTTTATAATATTTTCCGGATATGAGTATATTTTGAACATCATGAGCTAAATTCAACATAGTTGGATCCGCCATTTCGCCCATAGGAAGGTTAGGTACATATTTCTGTAAAAAAAGTAATATAGCTACTTTTTATTAAATAGTTACAATTAATATGCATATGTATATACATATGACAGAATCACAACATTAAGGGGTAATTGATTTTTATTAATTATCATTAAAGTATCGTATTTTCATCCAAAACAATCGTGTATATAAAATTTCAGTTCAACTGAATGCTTTAAAAAGTGAGGGAAAAAATCTTTTAAAGTTTTGACACAAGTCACCAAGAGGGTTGCTAAGTCGCCAAAAATGATGCCAACATGGTTGTATTTGTAATTATTTGAATAATTAGTTTTAATAAATTAATTTTTATTAATTATAATTAAATTACTGTATTGTCCTCCAAAATAATCATGTATATAAAATTTCAGCTCATTTGAGCGCTTTAAAATGTATTTTATTAACGATTGAAAATTCCACCAAGATAAATAAATATATAGAGAATGTGAACTAGTAGTAATTGAAAAAATGTATGTTTTAAAAAATAATAATGTAGATATATATGCAATTCAACTATATATTCTGTTGTGGACTCACTCGAATCTAGCACTCATGCGTTGTTATCTCGCTTTTGGGTCAGGAAGAAATGACTCACTCCTCAAATTATTGACTTCCACACTTTTTTACAAATGTAACAAAACTTTATTAAATACTTTTAAATATATACTATCATCAAACGCTAATTACAACACTCTGCAATATGGTAACTTGCAACAGACCGCTAACCTTCTCACTCTCTCGAGTGTCTGTGGGCGTTCCACTACATCTTTACATAGCCATGCTTTCACACTACCCTCTATGTGTTGGGCTCTAACAATTCTTACCAATCATTCTTTAAACAACCGTGGAAAATGATAACATAAATCTACCATACATAAATTTTAATTTTTCTTTAACAGAATGTTTATGATATTTGTAAATTAATAATTACATACATAAAATGAGCTTATAATAGTTGAATTTAATTAACCAATGCTATTAATTTGTTAAAGGAGAAATGTAACACACATTCATGTACTTAAATAGATGAAAACTTATGTGCACGTTATACAAACATTACGTGTAGATGTTATAAAAAAATTTTGAAATTTTGAAATATTATGTATTGTTTACGTAACTCTAAACATGAAACTTTCTCCTTGTTTTCCTATAGGGATAGATATACTTCAAATTAAAACACCTTTAGAGATACACCTCAATCGTAGCATGAGCAGAGCGGCTTTTCAGTACAAATGTAATTAAGACACTAGTGTGCAGAAAATGGCAATTACAAGGAAAAGTCAAAAAGCAAAGGGACTTTCATAATTTCTTTTTCCAAGGTTTGGCAACATCTCTAGCATTCAGAGTTGAATGAGGGTGTCAGTAACATTTCTATACAACGAGTCACACTCGTTTTTTCTCACAGTCGCTGGGGTGTAACAGACCGTTCAACATAGCAGCTCCATTGTCGATCTGTACCAAGAAGGAAAGGAGTACAGTGATTCATTTTTTTTTGTTTGCGGAAGGTGTGAAACCTGCTGAAATTTTATTAGTCGTATGCAACCGCAGTATGGTGACAGCTGTTTATTACGAAGCAATATCTATGAATGGATAGAGCACTTCAAACAGGGAAGAACTTTTTTATGTGACGACGAAAGATCGGGCAGTCCACCGACGTCAACCACAGAGGGTTGCCATCGTCGAGGGTATTATGTTGGAAGGGATGGCTTGTATCCATTTCAGGTACCACACCTTCTGAAACGTGAATCACTGCCCACCTTTTCTCCTTGGTGCGGATCGACAATGGATTTGCCCTGTTGAACGGTCTCCTACACTCCAATGACTGCATGGAAAGATAAGTGACATGTATAGAAGTGTTGCCTATTACCCATCATTCATAGTTGAATACTAGCGCCGTTGCCAAATCTTGGAAAGAGAAATTACAAAAATCCCTTTTACTTTTTGACTTACATTCGTATAATAGCATGAAAATTAACAAAAAGCCTACATTATAATTCATTAAAGTACTTATTTAGGAAAAAACCTAGCTGTGTAGAATAGAACCTAGAATACGGTGATAGAGTATAAGTTTATTAAAGACAAGACTATAAAATATTAGTAAAAACGCAAAAGTGTTTATCTCGCAAAAAGATTCTTTATTGCAGTTTTGATTACTTACTTTTGGTACCAACGTCGGTCGCAGTAAAACGGGAGTGTCAGATCTTCCACCTATCCATTTATTGCTATGCCGTTCCTCCACGATTTTGATGGTGCCGTCGGCAAGATCATAGAACAAGGTGCATTGTCTTTCTTCTTCGAACAAATTTTTACTGTCTCCGAAGGTGCCGAAGAATCGAAGTCGTCTCGGGTGGTTTTTCAAAAATGAAGCTCCTTTAAATTGTTTCGCAACAGGTTTCCGGTAAGAAAGCAATTTATTCATCTATAAATAAAACACTGCTGTAGAGCGATGGACGTTAAGGGTTAAATTAAATATGGTACGTTAAAGGTTGGATACAATAAGATCTCTCATTATGTAACATTTATTTTTTTACTTTAGGTCAAGTTAGACACGATAAACAAATATAATAACAAAAATTAAGGTTGAAGGTTTTTCATAGTGACCATAGTGGATTTTCCTTTCTTCACATTGCCTGTACTAAAGTTGAGTGGTCCCTGAAAGGTGTTTCAGCTGCTACGGACACTTAGTTATGGCAATAGAAGTGACATTATTATATTACAGTTGTACAGCGCGAGAAGAGCCTCTTATTCCGTCTTCTCAATGTTGTTTTTGTTACTAATGCCCTCTGATCGGCAAGGCCGACTTAAGGCTTTTACATGCCACGTATAATCATACGACATGGCCGCTGTCGATTTTCTACATCATGAAAATTCATCGACTTGGGCCAAGGCCGAACCCGCAACCTTGGGTACAGAAGGCCAGTGACAAACCAACCACGCCTCCCCAGCCAACATGATAATATAATAAATAATAATAAATAGTATCCAGAGATCTATAGTTTACTTTTTTTATCAATTGCATTTTCTTGATGAAAAACTATTAAAATTGAAAAACCAGTTACTACTGCAATCGAATCTCATTAATTTCGCTTTTATGTTAAAAATGCGAGTACAGTTCGTCAAAAAAAATATTTTTTCACTTTTATCTTTTGTTTGTGTACTCTTGTACATTTCCAGTAAAGTATTTTTCCATCGACTGCTTTCGTCAAATCAAAAAACGTCGCCAAATATCATAATACGTTACCGTGCATGTGTTAAACACAGTTTTGTTCGAGCATGCTCGAGAATAATATTTTTTTTATACTTAGTACCATTCCAGCGCCAGTTGGACACCTGAATAATGTAGTTGTTATCATATATATATATATATATATTTATTTTAAGTGTGCATGTTTTTTAATACGTTATTTAATTCTAAATCTTCGTCAAGTTATTTGTCGACGTGCTGATATAGAAGTGTGCGTGAGAATTGGTTTTCGCGCATGTGCGGAAACGATAACAACATTTGTCGAAGTTGATCGGCGGTATAATACGTACCATATTTTCACTTCATTTCAAGTAAAACTTGTCAGCAGTTTTTTTAATTCGATTTCAAAAAGATTTCCATAACAAAACATGATCGTAATTTCAATGATGTGTTGGAAATCTTGCTCAGTATCTAACGCTAAATTTGAATTTCAAGTTAAAGTATGTAAATGAGAAACATTAATACTTATCGTTTTACCCTTTAAAGGGTGGGGGGGCACCCAAAACACAGCCCCAAGGGGTTTCCAGGAGAAGAGTGTGACCATAACAAATATTTTCCATATTTGGGGGCAAAAAAATTACTCTTGAAAAAAATTTTTCATTAAAATTGTATAGGATTTTTTTTTTATTTTTTAAAAATAATTTAAAAAAAAACCCCCCTTTTTCGAAATATTTAAAAGTTTTGTTTCAATATTTTAAAAATATTGATTAATTAATAGCAAAACTTTTTTTGAATAAAATCTCAATAGTTCCAACGTGTTGTTTATTTTTTAAATGAAAAAAAAACGGTTTTGTAATTTACGCTATTTACATTGATTTTTTTTTGACTTATGCTATTTTCAAAATAAATGGTCATATATTTTATTTCATTTTCATTTATTTACATCTGTTTTTAAAATAAAAAATTTTTATCTTGTTTATAAATAATTAATCATCTGTTTTCCATTATTACTGTTTTTAAAACAGTTTGTAATTATTATTCTTTAATGTAAATGCCGTTTATGTACGTTTGCAAATACAGAAGTACAAAAAAATTTGGGGGTTTTAAAAAAATTTTTCAATATTAAAAAATTATCTTTTTTAAAATTTATAGTTTATCTGGAAAAAATCTCGTGCATACTTCAAAATTATTTACTAACATTATATGCAAAAAATTCAGCTCAATAAGTATAACTTTAAAGAAAAAAAAATTTATTTTAATAATTTAATAAAAATTATATATTTTGATATTTAGAACTATTTTTTTGTAAAAAATTTTAAAAATTTTAAAAAACAAAA
>BMAV01009034.1:0-127210 GCA_019973955.1 Trichonephila inaurata madagascariensis
AAACATAAAATAAGAACAGGAGAAAGGAAAGAAAAAAAAGGTCGATCCAATGTCGAGCAGGTGAGGCCTGGATCTCCCTTTCAAATGCAGTTTCACTTTTTTCCGAAGACCCGGATCCCCACACGTTCTCAGGTAAAAACTTGACACGCATGTTGAGAGGCACGTCAAGTTTTTTTCACCTCAGGTCTCTAATCATGAAGTGGCACTGTTTCGAGAGTAGGACACTGCAAGATGGAAGACGCAAGGATTTCATGCAATTTAAAGACTAGTTTTATTTTTAGTTAGGGGGAACATCCTCATGCTATATTTGCAACTTGACTAAATGATTCAGCTTTTGTAATTGACCACATGATTTTCTCACGCAATTTTTGAACGTGATTTTCCATCGATACGGTTCGAGAGTTATGTATTTGAATATAGTAATTCATGAAATGATGAGAAATATAATAGGTATGAGAGCGGACGCGCGTTTATTTATATCTGAAAAAAATACTCAACGGAGGAAATTAAGGTATCCGACTAGGCTCGGAGATAAAATTTTTTAAAAATTGATTTTCTGAATAATTTTATTGTTTTAAAGAACATAAATGGGCTTAAAAAGTCATAACTATTGAATAGATAACATGTATCACCCTTTTTTTTGAAAAAAAATATTTTTAGGAAAATTTAGCAAAATTTTTTAAGTTAAAAAAAATGTGATAAATAAAAATAAATTGCACATTATGCAATTTTAACGTCTCATTGATATACTTCTTGATCTCTCTGAAGTGTCACAAACCACAGGATAAAAAATATTTTAAGAAGTAAATATTTTATTAGCAATTAAATTTGATGGTCATGATTTTTCGTTAAAATTACTGTATGTTCAAGATAAAAATGGCTGTAAAATGTGATTAAATGTAGATGTCTTAAAACCTGCAGTTTGTTACACTCTGAAGGGCCTATAGCATATATGTTATAAATTTCATTGCATTTGATTGGATTATTTAGAAGATATCAGTTTTTCGTGCACAAATTATCATAAAAAGTTCATTCTTCAAAAAACGAATTAGAAATATTTTTATTAGTTAGATAAAGTAAATGCTATCAAAAGAACTTAAAAAACTCTCTAGTTTTATGTATTAGTCCTTCTTCCTCAATAATTAATTTCTTTTTTTCCCTAATGACCCAAAGAACACCAAACATCAAACACCTAAAAAGCACTTTTTCAACCTAGTCGGATACCTTAATAGTATAAAAATGTCAAGTACAATAATTCTTAATACAGCCAATGATAAGTTTCTTTTTTCCAATTAAACTATCATTAATAATTTTTTTTGTAAAAATATAGGAACATTGAAACTGGATAAGATAAAAAGACAGTCTAACTAGGAATACTTTAAGGCTCGGGCCAACTGGGCCCTGCCCAGAGTCTTGACCTCTAGAGAGGGGCTCGTCTATGACTCCAGAAAATCATAATCAGAATAATTTTCATCTTTAGATGTTAACCCCAGAAATATTTTCCTAAAAACTGAAAATTTGGTGTTACATGCCAACAGGCAAGAGTGACAAGATTGCTTAATAACGTTATGTCCATCGTTCTGTCTAGGACTACCACCGTACATCACCTTCAGGGGAAATGTGGTAGTCGGTCGAGTCGGTTTAAGTCCTAGGCTTACGAGATACTGAATCACTCACATCAGTAGCGCACACAGGAATTTTTCAAGGGGAGGGGAGAGTCTAAGGTTGAAAGTCCACTATTCTCGTATCATACTCCAAATCGCCTCCCAACATATTATTTTGATTTTGTTGACTTTCGGAAACCAAAAACAGTGAAAAAATTAATTATTGAATTTATAATTAGCATTAATTAATAAAATTAGTTTTTTTTAGAAATACTTAATTAAATTTTACATACCATATACATAGGATTATAATCAATCGGGAAAAAAAATCAAGAGCTTTGAGGGGGAGAAAACGAGGGACCCTCACCCTTTGTATTGCGCCACTGACTCACATTTATTTGTAATGGGTTAAACAATGACAATGTTTATTTGACGGGTTTGACAATGTATGCGACATAGTGTCAGCTTAAAACAGTCGCAGATGCATAGTTTTTTGCATAGGTGCCCGGATCCTCAAAAAAATCTTAAGACATCTCACTGAAAGTAACACAATAATTTTGATTAATGCACTCATTCTAAAACAGAAAAAGTTCGCTCTTATGTGCCGTTACGCTGATAATTCACCTTGAACTTTCCACACGCATTTACACATTCTATTGACACACATTTACGATCTTGAACTCTTCACAAAACATTATTGGTGAATGGGATCTCCATATTTCAAAAGGCTAATACCTACTCAAGATCAACATTTACATAAATGGAAAATGATTTCATTATTATTATTTTTTTTTTGTCTTGACCTATGAATCTAACAAAGAAAAAAATAGAAGTCCATGATTTTTACATGTTGCTTCTCTCTCTCTCCTCTTTAGAAAATTTTTCCTTTTAAATTAGATGTGAAGTGGAAATTATTCTTCAAGGAAAAAGAGACCTTAACCAACATTTTAAAATTTAGGCCAAATTTTTTTCCCTTTCTTTTTTCAAATTATTGATACAAGATGTTTTAGTTTTGTTATTACGTCTCGTATGTAAAATAATTATAACAGCAGTAATTAAAGGTTTAATTAATAGTTTTAATTAAAGGAATCGAACTATCAATTTTAAGTTGACGCATGAATGTTTTTCGTGATTTATTTTACACATCAAGGATTTAATCTGATTTTTTTCATTTGTTAGCAATGGTAAGTGGAGCTAATTAATATTAATTTTGGTTTCAGCAAATAATTAAAACGAAATGAAGTGAATAATTCAAATAAGAATGTATAAGTTTAAAAATTTATTTATACTCTCAATACACAATAAATTGTTGTTTTGACATTGACAAAATACAACTGAAACAATTTAAAAGAAAATATAAAAAAATCATAACATTCTAAAGGTGAGTTATTGAAATTTTATCGGAAACATTTTGTAAACTTTATGTCTAGTGGAAAAAAGAGTCAAGAAAAGGGAAAAAAAAATTAGATTAGTAAAAATTTAAAAATTTTAAAATTTGGGGTAAACCAAAGTAAAAGAAAATAAAATTTTAAAGGGATTTGGGTTCTAATCGAAATTTATACTGTGGAAAATTTCTATGATTCCAAAACGTCACAAAAAAAATTACAAAACTTTAATTTTTTTTTTCAAAATTTTTTAAGAAAACATAAGAAAATTTTTTTTGAGGGTTTCCCCAAAAAAATTAAGGGAAAAAAAAAAAAGAAGGGGAAGGGAAATTTTTAAATTTTTTAAACTATTTTTTAAAAATCAATTTTTAAATTTAATAATTTTTTGTTTTTTCTTTTTTTAAAAATAAAAATTGTTTTAAAAAATTTTTCCCTTTTCCCAAAAACATCTAAAACAAAATATTTAAAAATCCAAAAAACCAAAGAAAAACAAATTTTTTTTTTTTACAGATTAAAGAAAATATTTGTTGCAACACCCACTAGATTCGAGTCTCGATAAGGTTGAGAACCTAGGGGTAGAAGAAACAACCCTAATGAAAAATTCTTTAGAAAACCTGTTGTGACAAAAGGCTTGGGTGCACAAACATCACCAAAGACATTTTTGTCAAAGAAAAGGATTTTTCTAGAAGTTAAAAATCTACCATCTCGTATACACATACGTACATAAAACCTTTTCTGTCGATTTACACATGATACCAATTTACATAACCTCATATTGCAAATATATATATATATATATATATATATATATTTTAAAATTATTATTATTATTTTGCTGAATACCCAGTTTCAGACAAGTAAACATTCTCTACAAGATATAAAAATAACAATAAATATTACAATAAAAATTATAAATATAGGTAAGTTTTCACAAAAATAACATGAACTTCACTTTAAAGTTAGTTTTTTCTCATATTCATTTCTAAGAAATATTTTTGTGAAACACTACGTACACTTTTCTGAAAGAAATGGTGTGTAGTAAGTATATTTCGTGGGAGGAAATCATGAAACACTACAATAAACTAATACACGACAGTATATATATATTTGTTCAACACATACAATAAGCCATATTCTAATAAGGGTAAAAGTAATTCAATAAATTTAGCTGGGAAAAAGTATTGCATAGAAATTGATTTAAAAAACCTTTTTTTTTGCATAAATAATGAATTAATAAAACATACAAAGTAACTTCTGGGAGAAAACATTAATTAAGATATTTCCAACTTAGGTTTAGAAGCATCAGCATTGACACAAATTAACTGATGTTGCAGCCTGAATAATTCATATATTATTGAAATATATTATAATTAAAGTTCCTCTTGTCAACTCTAATTAGAATTGTATTCAGTTGAATGGTTTCAAATATGATCTTTTAAATTTCATAGACAAAGTTTTCTATATATTTTTTATATCTTTAAATATGTTTATTATTTTAATTTATTTGTCTGAAATATTTTGATTCTTCAACACTAAATTTATTTTTAGAACAAATTATTTGTAAATCATCTGAGATTTCCCAAACATTTATAAAAATATAATGGATGTTTTTCTAGTTTTTTCTAAAATATGAAGGATACCTACCTAATATTATTTTGGAATATGTTCAAAAAAGTGTTTCAATTTGGCCTAAATTAAAATTTGTTTAATTTCTTGAAGTTTGCTTGTAAATATTTATTGTGTAATTTACTGATAAGACAAGTATTGCTGACATGTTAAGTGATAAAATAATATCAATGTTGCTCTATTTTATTATTTACATGTAAGCTAAATAAAATGATAACTACTTTCAATATCACAATATTTTTTAGTAACTATGTTATATGAATTTTGAACAATCTTTCATGTGCATTCAGATAGGATTTCCAATTTTTGAGCACTACTCAATAGAAAATTGATTCATTATATTATTCTAAATATTTTTCTTAAATGCTTAAGAATTTTCCCTATAGGCATAAAAATAAGTCTTTTTTAGCATTTGTTCCAAGTCATAGCAAAACGAGAAGTTTAATTATATTAAACGTCCTAATTTTTTAAAAAATCCCCAAATCTTATTTAAAATTTTATTATTTATTTTCTAATGGAGATATTTAATTACTATCCATAATTAGTTAAATTCAAATTAATAATTAGCCATATTCATATTCAGTCGTCTTTAAATAGTAATTATTTTTTCCTCTACCTCATTTTTTTACTTTTCAAAATAGTGGTATCAACTAAAAACTAATTAAATTTTCCTATAAAAAGGTTCCTATAAAAAGATTTTTTATTTGATAATTTGAATTAAAGACCTTGATTATAATATATTAAGATCATTACCCAACTATAAGATTGAATGCTCGTTATATAATTAGTTGAGTAACAAAAATAATTGCAGTTATTTTTAAAATACGCTTTCTTTCTCTAACGCAGATGTGAATTTAATTTGGTAACATCGAAATAGTTATTAATCCATGAATTTTACATAGTTAAAGTTATTTATATTCTGAGATGGACTAATAAGTATTCAGATATATTTCATTGCATACATCAAAATATTGCATTTATCATATATTTTTTGCGTCCCTTGAATAAGCAAACAATTTTGATCTTCCTCCTTCTGAGACATATTTCAAAATTCTGACACGGTTCATGATTTCTTATCACAACTCATAATAAAGACATTACAATAATACCCAAAGTAACGTAATATGTTAGTCAAAGATACATAAGAAATCGAAAAACACGTAAATCCAGTACAAAAACTTTGTCACTTACATCAGCTCTGTCAGCTTGCTCTTTATTAAAAAGGAAAAAATGAATTATACGAATAGACATATAATTTTAAAAATGTGAATAATACATGAACAAAGAAATATTAACTTTCTGTAACATATAATAGCAAAACAAGCAAAATGCATATGCATAAAAATTTAATGTTATATTTGTTCATGTGTTTGAGGTAAAAGGTTTTTAAGAAATTAGTGATATTAATTTTATGATACAAAGTACTTTTCAAAAAGTAATAAATTTTACGAAATAAGCGGATTTTCGACCGAAACAAGGAAAAAGAGAATTTACGTATTTGCGAATTTACGAAAGTTCAGTTTACTCAAGTTAAGTGTATAGCAATATAATTCTCTCTCTCTTATGAACATCGGGAAGTAATTAGAAAACTCTTTTTTGCTTAATTGGTTTTGTGTGATCAAAGGGTTCTAATTTCGAAATTAAATTTCGCATGACTGAAGTGTAATTATGTTGTTTAGCTGAACGTTACATTTAACTTGACACTAACTCTCACTCACAAATAATGATAACATGAAGTAGGGGAAGAGAGATAAAGTGTCATCCTGGTTACTTGAAAGGGTCTATAGTGGCCGATAACCATGACCACAAATTTATTGTTCGTCATTATTCATGTCGAAATGAGGAGTAAAATAATCTTTTAAATAACGGGCTGACTGCATCAAGCAAAATATGTGCTGCTGGCAGTGGTGCACACAAGGGAGGGGGTCCTGGGAGTCCGGACCCCCCTAAAGCCCTTGATTTTTTTTTCCAATTGATTATAATTCTAAGTATATAATACGTAAAATTTAATTAAATATTTGTTATTAATAATTAATTTTATTAATTAATGCTAATTATTTATTCAATAATTAGTTTTTTACTGTGTTTTGTTTCTGAAAATCGACAAAATCAAAAATAGCATGATACAAGAATGGTGAACTTTCAACCCCAGACCCCCCCTTGAAAAATTCCTGTGTGCGCTACTGGCTGCTGGATTTTGAAGTATTCTCACCCTACAGAACAGGGGTCGGCAACCTTGTAGCTGTGATGTGCCAAACCATTCTACCAACATGATTGGGTGTGCCACATAGAAAGCAATTTGAAACAATTCGATTCCGGAGATAAATCATGCAGACACAGGGAAATAGAGATCAAAAGTGCAGAGTTTTATTATATATGAATTTTGCTTCATTTAAAAATATTTGTCAACATTAAATAGAGCTATTCATTCAATATAAATAAAATTTGTTTATATTATGCATTTTTTAAACGCATTCGTTAAAATGTGAACTAAACAGCATAAAATATAAGCTTTCCTTCAATATAGTTAAGTAAAAAGTAAGTATTTCAATGCAAGTCTGATTCTTGCGTAATTCAACATCATATCACAATAACAGGGTTATAATTTGTGACTTGATTCGACTCTGAGTTCTTACATAACTTCTTTGCAGAGTCAGAATAGTTTTCATATGAGAGATGATTTGTTCACATAGATACGTAGAACCAAAAACGGAAAGCAGAGTACGGGCAATTTTCTTCAAACCGTTAAATCTCTCTAGCAAAATCCAAACATTCAAAAGTTTAAAATAGCTTTCTATTTGTCACAAAAGTTATAATCCACACACACACAGTTCCTTTCATAATTTCTCAAATTGTGCTTCTCATAACTTTGCGGATATTATTTCTATAAGCTCTAGCTCAAAATTATCAACTTCCATCCACTCAAAAATTGATTGTTTGGTATAGAGTGCCACTGAGAATTGTAACGAGTGCCAGATGTGGCACGCGTACCATAGGTTGCCGATTCCTGGTATAGAAATTAGGAAAGTTTACAGTCTTGATTCTACTCAAAACTTAATATCTGGAGAACTAGATCCACTCCCCTCAAATGGAAAGTGTTGTGAAAGTTAGGAAAATAAAGTACACCTCAGATGCCAATTTGTACTCTAACTGTGATTAAGAACTGAGAAATTTGCCACTAATAATCCCTAATATTGAATTACATGTAGGCTTATTAAAATAAACCTAAAGTTATGGCATTTCAGAGCGCATAGTTAATTCTGGAGAACTTTCAAGTAAATACATCCAGGATCATGCTAACGATTCACAAAAATTATACTAAGAGAGCAAAAGTTCTTTCACGGTTTAACAAAAGATATTTACAACCTCAGGTTGAAAATAATAACAAAAATAAGCCTCTATTTGAGGAAAAAAGAAGCCTAAATATAACTGCGGCATATAATTTATTACCGATTTAATGCATATATCATTTAATCGCGCGGTAGCCAGCCCTGAACTTCACATATCACTATAAGCATCAACGACTTTGTAATTGAAATTAAGTATTCTTGTTTAGTTCTTATAGGAAGCTTAAGCTCAACTCAATTAATATCATCTTCAATATATCCTTTGATATCTAATCTACGATCTCACATCTTGACAGCTAAAAGGGAAGTTTTTAAATAGAAACATAGGAAGGAGGATAAGAGAGAGAGAAAAATGCAGGGCAATCTTTAAATTCTTAATCTATATGCATATACCTTAGGATATAAGTGTTAGCGCTTTGAAAGAAATTTAATTGATAAAACACAAAAAAGGAAGGCGACATGGAGGTACAAAAATAAGAATGGACCGGTATATTATATATTTATATGTTTATAAATATGCTATATATTTATATTTGTTATTAATTGTTTTATGAGTGGAGTATCTAATTGTAAAGTAAAAATCTTCGACTTCCAGGACATGAAAATAATAAAATATGATTTACTTATCATAATTAAAACAGACTATAAAAATTTGAGATTTTCTTTCTTTTAGGTTTGTAACTATCCCAATTTAATTTTTTTAAGAAATCGAAACTATACATGCATTAAGTTTTATTTATTCCAAAACCTTATGTATCTTTTTTCTGGAAATTTTAGGAAAGATATGAAAAAAATTGGAAATTAATGGCTATTAGTTGATGTTTAATAGCCATACACGTTTTTAGTTCCTAATATATATTCAATCATTACTTTTTATTATAAAACCAGGAGCAATAGCTCCTTCTATTGTACCCTAAAATTCTTCTAACACTTTTCACAGCCGTATATTCTCCTTGCTAATTAAACAAGTTATTGTTGAATTTTTATTTTATAAGAGCTTAAATATAAAGGAAAGGCCGATTTCTGACATTATTCAAGCGCAATATAAATATAGAATCATTACATCGGAGATGTAAAGTTATTTTTTCTATTTTTTATATTTCTTTAGAAATAATCAATGGCCAATTTCCGGTTCGATGGTCTCAAATTGTTCTAGTAACTTTTATGTCTCGCTCTGCTAATTCTTTCACCACCACATTGTTAGAAATATAAAAAAAAGGGCAACAGAATTGGTATCTGAAGAGGATTAGAAACAATTATTTCCAAAAGTTAATAGTAAGTCTGGTACCAAGAGGACTAGACAGAATTAATGGCTTTTATGCATAAATTTTGATTTCATAGACTGCCATATTGTTCGTAGAAATCTTTAGATTTTTTTTTTCTTTCCATTGGAGACTTGATTAAAGAAAACCTCTTAACGCTTTGTAATAAATATTATGAAATCCAGATCTTAATATATAAATTTCGAGTCTTTTAAAATCTTTATTTAATAATGTAATATT
Organism: Trichonephila inaurata madagascariensis; assembly: GCA_019973955.1. Lineage (NCBI taxonomy): Eukaryota > Metazoa > Arthropoda > Arachnida > Araneae > Nephilidae > Trichonephila > Trichonephila inaurata. The sequence continues at coordinate 9,465 of BMAV01009034.1, forward strand.
TTTTCTCGTTTTGTTAAAATAAGTTATGTCAAAAATTTTTAAAAAAGATTCTGGTTTTTAAATAATTAAACAAGGATTTCAAAACTATGTTAAAAAGTTAATGACAAAAAATTAGTTTTTTTAAATTTTTTATCATTAAAGGTTTTTTTCTCCTTAGTAAAACTTTCACATACGAAAATATTAACAAAATTTTCATTTTGAGAGAATAATTTAAAATAGATAAAAAACTTCGTTTTAACTAAGTTTAAAATTTGATTTTCTAAACATGTAAATTACATGTTTAAAAATTCTAGCAAACAATATAGTTAAAATGACTCAATTAGGGTTTTAATTAAATAATTTTAATCTTTCGATGTTTCGATAGCTAAGTAAATAATTTTAAGTAAATAAATTACACTTATTCAATTTCTTGAACAATTGCATATATACATGAAATTGGTGTATACTCGTAAAATTGTTACTTTTTCAGAAATTCTTTTAAAAGAAAAATTTACAACATTATCAATATTTTTGTCATAAATTAATTTAAATTTGTTTTATTGCTGTTTAAATTTGCTTCTAAAATTGCATGCTTCTGTAATAAAAAAAAGCATTTAGCATTTACAAAATCACTATCAAAAATTTTTAAGGAATATAAACAACTTTCTTATCAATTGGACTTTTCTACCAAAAAAGTACAGAAAATAGCAAGGAAATTTAAATTTTAATGTAATATTTTAAAATTTAAATGCATTAATGCAACACTTTTGCCTTATATTTGATACATGAATATCAGATAATAGACTAATAATAAACTTACACAAATATGTGATTTTTTAAATTGAGAGAATCTCTTAATCTCTTGACAATTAACTTGTGCATCGCAATTATTTCAGTGCTTTCATGTTATAATTCTATTAAAATTACAATTCATTTTTAGTTATTAATATGTTCTGTTACAATCACTTCCTTTTCTCAAAACATTATCCAAACACTATTCACTCATTTCGCTTTCATTCCACTGTAAGGACAGCTTTTTGAATTCGTACTACAAATTGACGTGTATGCAATATCAGGAAAACCCCTTTATTCGCACTTTACTAATTTAGAAAATCGTCGTGACAAAATATGCAAAAATAGGGGCTCGGGCGGGAGGGATAAAATCTCGTCTTCAAAGAACGCACCGTTTTCACTGAAACGGGTGGCCGATTTCTTTTAACGAACTAAACTTTCCTATCTGTCAAGCGGATACATGCACACGGATTCGGACTACCTGTGAATCTGTGACAAGGAACTCTTCAAGCAGACCTACTTCAAGGCCAAGGTCAGTGGGAGGTCAATGAACCCTCCGGCTCTCCATACGTCACCACGGCTCGAATGTGGGGCGCGCATTTCTTTACACTGGTCCATTATTTTTAGATGCCATTTAACGGAGTAGTGAACATCTTTTCTGTTTCTGGAAAAAAAGTTCACTGTAACCCCAGACAGTTCAGCTGTTCAGTTGCGGGCGATATGTTGCCAATCAAGTGTACAAGAAAGATTTAAGGAAAAGGAAAGGGAAATTTTTAATTTATACCAGAAGAAAACTGGGGAAATAGAAGAGGCTGAAATTTCCCTACACAGGGAATTAGTTACGCTGAGGAGGATCTCGTAAGCCTTTCTTTTGTAGCTAAGTATAATGACACGTGAATCATTTGTCTTCCTTTTTGTACAGTAGGACAGTAAAATGATTGTGACGTAGGCACAAAGTATCCAACTGTCTAGCCAGTTCTTGAACGGATAATTCAAAAAGGATATCCTTAAATAGCCATGGAATATGGATCCTTGATAATAAATTTCATTCGACCGATTTAAAGGAATTTGCTATATAGCTATATTCTATTTTAGAAACAGGATATGTATTCAGTGGAGGTTTTCTTTGAAAACTAATTAACGTAAGTGAAATGAAATGAATACGAGAAGAGTGTTTAAGTGTTATGTGTACATTGAACTTCAAAAGTAGTTAGTGTTAATAAAAAAAACACACCTGAAAACTCACCAAGCTAAAAATGACTAGTTATAATTATACTAGTTTTGACCAAATATTTAAGAATAAAACGCGTACAATGCAGTTTTTTCAAAAAAATTTTGAGGATTCCAAAAAAAACATAAAATTGTGCATTTTATTTTTCATGATTTGTGATTCATAGTAAGAAATTAAGGAGAACAATTTAAAATGTGGAATACCGTATTCATTCATGGATTTATTTTCAGAAGTATTTTAAGAAAATCACAAAACTTAGTGAGATTTCTTTCTTATTTATTTAAATAGTAAGGAAACAATCCCTCTTATGATAAATGTTTTTATTGTTATTCTATATATAGGGGCGAAACTAAGATGTGTTTTAATGCATTGATTAATTTTTTTCTTAGTTCAGAATGTTTTAGTGTATTAACATATTAAATATCTAATGAATAAATTATTAATACCATAAAATCTGGCGTATAATGCGCGCCTCCACACTTTCAAGCTAAATTTTTTTTAATTTTTAGGTACATTCGCCGTATAATGAGCACCCCTTTTAACGAAGAAATTTGAAATATTAGTATACATTGTTTTTATGTTTTGAAGTCATTTATTCGAGGTATTATCCCAGACTTTTGAAAAAATAAAATAGTATATTTCTAGAATTACAACTCTTCTTGTTCATAATGCAAGTCATTTCTTTTAAATAAACAATGTTTCGATACATCTAGAAGTAAATTTTTTTTATCCTCATCGTTTTTGTTATTTTTAAAGCTGTCGTTTTTATACCCGGCGTATAACGCGCACCCTTAAGTTTCAATCTTATTTTTTGTGTTCAAAGTGCGCGTTATACTCCGGATTTTACGGTATGTTATTTTAAATTTCTATAAATCTGTAAGATAAGTATAAATTCAGAAATATAATAGGTTTAATATATGAGAGGTTGTAACGTAAATTAGATCGATTTATTGTTGAAGTCAGTTTCGAATTTTTTCATTTTAGAAATTTTACTGAATAACCGCATAAAACGATAAACTTTTACTTTGATTGATAAAGTAATAGTATTCCATTATTTTACCAATTATGGTGCATTCAAAAGCTAAGCATAACTTTTAGAATTTGGTTTAATGAAACAATATGTGTGTGTGTGTGTGTGTGAATGAATTCCAAATTATATATATAAGTATTGTAAATATTCAAACCTTGTAAAGAATCCTTATAAATTTTAAAACTGTCAACGTATGAGCAATTAAAAATATTGCTGAAGGTAGTATGCTTATGTTAAATAAACATTTGAATATCTAACAGTCTTATCACATCACAAAATGATGCTTTCACTTCCTTATCCAAGTTTATTTATATCCTTGTGTTGTTGATGTTATTGTGTTGTTGTTGACGATAAAAATCACAAACATCTGTTACAACTCACACTGTGTACTTTAATGTATCAATCTGTATATGGTTTTCTTTTTTTAATCATGAGTCAATCATTATTTAAATATTGATAAAGTGTAACACTTTTCATTGTTTAATCCCGGATTGTCATACATTCAATTTTTAGTTAACATAACATCGGTAAATGACAGAGGATGTTTTAAAGAAATTAACATCTTAGGGTAAAAAAGATCTGTATAAAATGCTGTTCCTGTTCACATGATGGTTCTTTCCAGGGGTCTTCGAACTTTTAGCCTAAGGGCCACTCTGCCTCAGTGGCGTAACGTATCCCCTGCATCGTGGAGGGGGGAGGACCGGATACTAGGGTGCCCAAAGCCAATGTTGTTATGGTTTTGAAATCCTTTGTAACATCCGGTTTTTCACTCAAAACCTAGCTCTGCAAAGGGCCCTAATTTTCTTCATTACGCCACTGCTCTGATTTTTCCATTAAATTACATGGGTGATTCTATGTTCAAAAAGTTCTTACATAAAATACCGAATTACTAATGAATAGTATAAATTGAAATGATTCGTCTTTTTTATTTGTACTTAGACTTATAACTGGTGTAAATAAAACTAAAACAATGATATTTGTTTAAAATGTTGCATATGAAATTGATTTTGTGGTTATTGTATGTGTGCTTTTTTCAGATTTAGCAACAAAAGAAAAAGCTTTGTTTCCCAATGTACTGACGACGCTACTAACTACAATTAACTACTACTCGCTAATAGCAAATAACAACTTTTAACTACTCACACACCTTACTCATTACTAACTACTCGTATATCTCACACCTTATTCATTACAAATTTCACCTTATACTTACAAATTATAACACCTCACAAACTCTCTCTACTCACACAAACTCTCTCTACTCACACACACAAACTCTCTCTCCCTAACGTTCCCCCCTCTCTCTCGTCGTATACACAACTCTCCGCATTTGAAAGGATACACTTACACAATGCCGCTGTTGAAACAGTGAAAACTATAACCTTAACACCCAATGAAAATTTTATTATTCATTTCATAAAAGAACATAAGAGTGCATTTTTTTCCAACGTGAATGTAAGAAATTATACCGACTCTGGAAGAATTCTTTTTAACGGGGTTGTGTACAAAGTTATATAAAATTCGTATTTAATTTTTTCTGGCCAAGCTTCTTTTTTAAATTTCTCTTTCTACTATCGAAAGTAACAAAAAAAAAACTAACACTTCAATCTCTTAGCGCCCCTTTTTGTGTCTTAACTTTCTTGATAAAAAAAATTAGAAAATCTGGTTTTTATTAAGGTCTAATGTTTGCCTTCTCGGGAACTTATTGAACTTCTCTTCCATTACAATAGAGTTATCGAACATTTCCTTCTCCTAAACCTGATTTATCCACTTTCATGTAATCGTTAGGATCGAAACTTTCCAGTTCAAACTAGATTTAATAGGTGGTTTTATCCTTTCTTCGAGAAACATTTTATGTGCACATTTCCCTCAAACAAATGACAAATCATTCGGAAATAAGAAGTACTAGTTTATGTCATCTTTTATGATGAAGTTTTTCATCAAGTTTATTAGCCAAGAATTTCGAAAGAATGGAACAATTTTTGATCATAGAAACTTTGTCATCATAAAGATGCCAAATTCCTTTTATGAAATAGCAAAAATATATAATTTATTGAAAGAAATTTTTTTTTTCGTTATAGTTTTGTTAAAAAACTTTTAATGAAATGAAGTTGGGAAATTATAGCTGAAAGTGACGTTGCAAAAGGAAATTTCGAGATTCGTTAAAAATTGTTACTCGTAATATTTTTCACATGTTGCAATACACGTACAGTTTAAAAAACTTATTTATTGGGGTTTAAACTTATTATATTGGGGAAAACCACTATAAACTTTTCTGATGAGATATTCAAATATAACACATGCAAATTAAAAAAAATAATAATACAAACTTAAGGTATCCGACTACGTTCAGAACCATGATTTTAAAAAAACACATAAATGTATAATTTTCACGATATTTAGTGTCACTTAGAATAGAATGCATGTATAAAATTGTTTTAAGGACATTATGACAAAAAAAATTTATTTAAATACAATATTTTGTCAAAAAATGGACTTAGAATAACCTTTTTTTCCAAATGTTCTCCTTTTGTAAAAAATGCTTTTATTGTATTAATATTTTGCCCGTATATAGCTCAGACCTCTGTACAGAGGCTCAACTATGATTTATGAAAAATTCAAATTTTTTTCAGAGTTATAACCATTTGAAATAATTATCGGCGTATTTTCTTAAAATTTCTCCCTTCTGTTTTCGTAAACATGGATAAACCAACTTCCGAGTTATGCACTTCAAAAATTCTAGTTGAGCCTCTGTACAGAGGTCTGAGCTATATACAGCAAAATATTAATACAATAGAAGCATTTTTTACAAAAGGAGAACATTCTGGAAAAAAGGTTATTCTAAGTTCATTTTGCCAAAATATTGTATTTAAATAATTTTTTGTTATAATGTCTTAAAATAATTTTATACATGTATTCTAATCTAAGTGACACTAAATATCATAAATATTATCCATTTACACGCTTTTGCAAATTCACGGTTCCGAACGTAGTCGGATACCTTAAGTAGTCTGAAATTACTCGTAAGTCAAAGACCCTGTAGTAAAGACCGTGGTTCAAAATCACGAGGTCCTTCACTATAAGCCCTTGTATTGCTTTAAGCGAGGCGTTAATAAACACTCACTGACTTTGCTTGATGGATTTCATCTAGTTTCGAAATAACGAACTGTTGTAAAATTAAATAACTTCATATATGTATAGTTATTTCTTTGAACCGAAAATATTTTTTCTGTAAATAACAATTGTAATCAAAAGAAACATGGAAGTTGAATCATTAAAATAAAGTTAAATGTATCTTTAAATAAATGAATGACAATTCAATACTTTACAAGTAATCTCAGCTCACAAGGGGAAAAAGGTTAATTGCAAGTAACTCACAAAAATGAAAACTTCGATATAAAATTTACATTTTTTAAAAAATTATTAATATTAAGAGTTATATTTCATGAAAACTTAATATTTGTGTGGCTCTCATAAATTTAATAAACCAATAACTATCAATAATAAAATAAGAATATTTTAAAATTATTGCATGAAAAAATTGAAACATGCAAACATACTTCAGATTCTTTTAGTTATTAAAGTTAATCGATTTAAGAAAAAAAAAATATTTCTTACGGAACTTTAAGGTTTCGTGAGAAAAGAATTAAGAAAAAGAAGACAATTTTTCTCTCAAATACGGTACATTTCCGTTTCGCTGACGCAAATCTCGCCAATTTGGCATTATTGGTGACAACACACAATATTCCCATAAAAATTATCATAATAAATATTAGCTCTTGTTGGTTTTTCATCCATTTTGATGTATTATGAAAAAGACGTTATACTAATAAGAAAAGACCGTGACTTGTTTTGAAAATATAGTGTTAAAATGTTACCCACGAGAATATTCCTTTGGCGTCAGCTGTCTCATTTTTGGTAACTTTATCGCTTGCGCCGGCGAAATGGAATAGTACTAAAAATACTTTATAAGAAACTGTTCATTTTATGTGGAATGAATAAACACAGTATTTGTGTAACTACAGGCCTTTTTATTAGTGTAGCTTTTTACTAGGTGGAAAAACATTTTTATCTCTTCCATATTTTAAAAAACAAGATTAAGAAATAAGTAGCCCATATTTTACTCAGAAAAATTTGAAAATTTGAGGTGTGGAGCTCCTAAAAATGATTTTAATTTCATTTGGGCAAAATAAATAAATAATTTCAAACGTAATTAAAAACTTATTTTTAAAATCAGAATAATTGAAGCCTTTGTAAGTATATTTGACTTCAAAATATAATGCCGGATATAAAAGATATAAAAGAAGAGGAAAATGGAAGAAAAAAAAACCACAATATGACCTTCGTTTCATATTTGCATTTCACAAACAATCGCTATTTTATTTCAGCAAACCTAGCTACTTCCTCCTTTCTAACTCCAATGCAAATACAATTCTCCTTCAAACATATCTAAATGAATATAATCATTACTAAATTAATTGAAGCATAGCAAATAACCGCTTAGACTGAAATGTTTAAATAATGTATGCATAAGGTGACAGGAAGTAAACATTATAAAAAGAAACACTGGCAACTGTTTATTTAATAAGCCACTTTGAAATACGTGTTTCATCTTTTGTCTTCGTTTCACAAAACGAAACTTATCCGCGTTCAATCTTCATTTTGAAGGCCGCTTTCTTGACTTGTTAGCAGTCAGTCTTTCATAAAGGTCAAAAGCTGTTATATGCTTATTTTTTCCTTTTACAAAATACTAGAAAAGACATTCAGTTATGCTCCCGATCATAATGATTAACGTTAATCCTTGAATAAGTTGAATAAGTTCGATTTCTTCTTCGTCAGCTGTGGAGTTTTGGTAGAATAACATATAATAAAAGTGAGTATAAATAAAGCTTAAGTGCGATGTTTATTTACTAAACAGAAGGTCTTTTGAGTGGATCATCAATAGTAGTCACACGATTTTGTATGACATTCCGTAAGATTCATGATAGGATTGAATGGAAACAGAGTCAAAAGAGTTGATACGTCGCAACCTTGTTTTTGTGTATTAAGTATTTACTCACTTATATAAATATTTAGCCATATCATTCAATCATAAATGGAGTGAGATATTTACATAGTTCTTAAATAATTTGATTTTACCCTTTTTTTCACCTCATAAGTTATGAACAGCAATCAATCAATGACGAAAGAGGTATTTCTTATACATTTTATTTTATTTGATATTTGTATCACAATTCTTTACACTTCTTATACAAGAAAGAGGAAACTATTCAATTGCATCTGAAAAAAACATCCTTCAAATATTTGAGAACTTTATTATGGTTATTATTGAGAATATTATAGTGATAATTACTTTATCATCATTGAATTTCGACCAATTTCGATTAAACAACACATTTATTTTATTTTATTTAATAAAAAATTCTTTTGGCTTTTCAAAACAAGCAAATATTTTTGTTTCTACGTTACATAGAGGCCGGAGAAAAAAAATCAGAAATGGGTTTTAAATCTACCAGAAGGGGCATTTAAATTGAATCAAATTTTTCATGGCGAGTCTGATAACTAAAAATATTTTAATGTATTTTTCTATGAAATATTATGAGTCTAATATTTACATTGCTTTTTGGGGAAATGTACTAAAATAATTCTTTGCTACATGAATATTTTTTAGCTATGGCCTGGTATTCAAATAATAGTCTCATAAATATATCACATTTCCTATAGTATATATTCTATCAGCTCTCTTAATATCTCTTAAATCTTAGTATATTCCCTAGATAAATGTATGTAGTTTATTTTAGTAATACTTTTATTGATATTAGTTAATTACTTCCTTTCTCTTACTGCTTTAAAGAATTTTTTAAACATGGCTAAAATTGTACATGTAATTTTTGTAAAATTTAAATAATTAATTTCAAACATTGCTGGTTAAATATTACTATATATTAATATCAATCCCTAAAAAGTATTTAATTTTTTTTTTTGCTCTTTTTAAAAAGGTACTCTGACACCTTAAAACGGTGCATTTTATTTCTATAGACAAGTTAAACATTTATTATGCTAGTGTATCATCTCATCAAATTTAAACGATCAACATCTTTTTCTCTGTGAGCTGATTGAATAAATCGTTACTCCGAATGACTGAAAATTTTAAATATAACTCATATAAATATAACTTACAACATTAGATTCAGTCTGAATGACCTTTGTTATCAGATTTCTGCTTACTATAAAAACAATATTTCTCGAATTGATTTGTTATGATTTTTTACATTTATTTTACTACAGCTGCTTCATTGAATATTTAACCAACCTTGAAATATTGGAAACTCAGTCATTTAAAAATAATACTGAAGCTGGTGTAGCTTTATTTTTCCAAATTTGCATATCAGTTGAAGAAATTCAGATCCATTGAAATTTTAAGGTATCCGACTACGTTCGGAAACGGTATTTTGCAAAAGCGTATAAATGGGTAATAGTTATGATATTTGGTGTCACTTAGACTAGAAAATGTATATAAAATTGTTTTAAGAATAGTATTACAATAAAAAATTACAATATTTTGACAAAAAATGAACATAGAATGACCCATTTTCAAAATGTTCTCCTTTTATGAAAAATACTTCTATTACAATAATATTTAGCCTGTATATAGCTCAGACCTCTGTACAGAGGCTCAACTAGAATTTTTGAAATATATCACTTAGAAGTGGGTTTATCCATGTTTTATGACAACAGAAGGGATCAATTTTAAGAAAAAAACGCCGATAATTATTTCAAATGGTTGTAACTCTGAAAATAATGTGAATTTTTCAAAAATAATAGTTGAGCCTCTGTACAGAGGTCGAAGCTATATACAGGCAAAATATTATTATAATAGAAGCATTTTTCTCAAAAGGCGAACATTTTGAAAAAAAGTCATTCTAAGTTAATTTTTAGCCGAAATATATTGTACTTAAATAATTTTTTTGCCACAATGTCCTTAAAACAATTTTACACATGTATTCTAATCTAAGTGACACTAAATATCATGAAAATTATCCATTTATGCGCCTTTTTAAAATCACGGTTCTGAACGTAGTCGGATACCTTAAGCGTAGTTACATGCTTTTAGTACTCCATGCTATGTTTATTGATGAAATCAAGCCCCAAATTAAAATATATTGTCAGCGAAGTTTGTATTTCTGATGCTTGCTGAATTAATATAAATTTAATAAAATTACCTACTGCAAAATAATTAAACTTATATCATAATGAAAAAAAATATTATTAAAACTCATTTCATCTTGTAGAGAAAACTTATTGGTAAAAAAAGACATATCGTATATTTTCGAATATAAACCGACTCGTACATAAGTCTCAAATAAGTTTTTTCTTCAAAAATTTACTCGAAATTTGAAACCCGTACGTAAGAAGAATTGAAAAAGAATTTTGTAATTTGCAAACAAGTCACCATGATGACGAATACGTTGCTAAGTGGATAAAATTGGTGGAATATTTTTCTCTAAAGAAAACCTCTAACAGTAATTGTTTTATTTCTGGTAACCCTTTCTGAAACGAAAACATTTTTTTTTTCATTAATTTGTTATCTTGTACAATATTTGTGTTATTCATACTTCGGTACCATTTTTTTATTTTCAAAATTATCTTGAGGAGAAATTCATATACAATAAGTGGTCGTCGACCTAGGTTTCATGTCTCAGGAGGATAATCTTATAAATTCCGACATCCCAATGAGTAAATGTGAGTTTTACGAACTTTTCGGAAAGTTTAATTCTGATTCTATGGGATTTATGCACTTTTTTTCCCTTTTAGAATAAAAGTTGCATTCAAAACGCCAAACGTTAAAAGTTTAATATCGCTTGCGCATATTTGTAAGTGCACTTTAAAAATATACCAACAATTTTCGGCTTGTACGTGGAAATATACGGGAGACTGATTTTTAAATTAAAAAATAATTATTATCCCAAAATATTTGGCACTATGAATCGCATGCAGTAAAAATAACCAGAGATTAAAGCATTATAACTTTGCTATTTCAATCTTAGTCATTTATTTATATCGATAAACTGAACATAGGACAATGCCTATATTTGAATTTATTAAAGGGTTGAGACATATGTCTATTTTAGGTAAGCTTCTTCAGTTCAATGTTTTTTTTCTTAATGTGCGACGAACGTATATTTATTTAGCGGTGGCATAATAAACGCATGGGTAATATTTACAAAAAAAACACAAAACTGAATTAATACAAATAAGGAAAATTGAACTATAAGCAATCACGCTATATTATAGATTATAACATGTATATAGTCATGTAGTAGTAAAAAATCTAATTTCTTGAAGAATTGATGTGTTCTTAGTAAATATTTGTTTATTATAACAACCACTAAGAAATGATTAGTAAAGCTACAAACTAGATATTCTTTCCCAAAATGGAATCATTCTATATCTTTTTTGTTATTATTGTTTTTGTTTAATTTACTCAGCTGAAGTTTATACATTAAAAGTTTTATTCACAATAGCCTCTTCTTTGATATCGTTATTGTGCGAACAAAATTTTATGTTTAGACTAAAACTAATATAACTGCTATTTTTAAAATCTATTAGTTTTTACTATCATATTTTAGGTTATTTCAACTGTTATAGATATTGAAGCATCTCAGCTGAATCGATTCATACAATTATGTTTTGAACGCCATTGCTGTCACAAACGTCATCTATATTTATACATCAGTACTTATAAAATGTAATTGCAAAACAATTTATAAAATGAGTTGCTGATTTTCGCATACGTTCTATTTTACTATTCATCTGAAAATGTTTTTGAGATTAAATAATAGCAGCGAACAATAGCTGTGTGCTAAAATAAAGTAAATGAGAGGAACTCAGCGTAATGAAGATTGTAATAATTAAACAATATTATTTTTTGACTTACTAACATTGAAAAATTATTATCTGAAACAATATTACAAACGTTTGATTTATGTTAAAATATATGTATAAATATTGTGAACCTCATTCGTATTTTCACAAATGTTCTTTAATTTTAAAAAAATCAACATAACATTTATTTTTTTAGTTTTGTCCATATTCTATGGTCTTTATTTGAAGACAATGTTGTACTTAAGCCTGTCATTCAAATAAGTACAAGTTCATTTTTTTAAAAACAAATTTCGAAATTTTAAAAATGAAACAAAAATTAGCATTAAAATTGAATTTTAAAAATTATGAATGGAATATCAAAAATTTCTTTTTAAAGAGTCCACCTTTTCACACTTATGGTTAACAGATTACCAAATTTCTAGCGTCTGGATAATTCCATTTTTATGTTAAACTTCATATACAGACACAAACCTTTTTCTTTTATTAGTATAGATGTTAAAATTTTTTAATTGCTTTTGTTAAATTAATATTTTTAATGATCACACACACAAATGTTTTCATAATTTTTTTTCAATCATTTTTCAATCATCCAAGCATTTACATTTGTTAAGTAAATAATATCAATTAATAGTTTAATTTTTAATGCCTATTATAAAAAGCTTCCATTTTACGAATTTCATCACAAAGAAACTATTCATCGTTGCAAAAATAATGTTTTCATTCTCTCAATTTCATTACAATCATTCAATCACTTTATCAGCTTCCATTTTACCAGTTTCATCACAAAGAAACTATTTATCTTTTGCAAAAATAATGTTTTCATTTTCTCGATTCTTCCTAAAAAAAACTCACATTCCCCTGAATCATCAATCCAGCACAGCTGACTTTCCATCACAGAACCTCGAGTGTAAAACTGGTTTCCTTACCGAAGTCTACGAAAGACTGAGAAATCACTTTATCAGTATAAGCTCAGTCTATTGAGTGCTATTCAAACCTTTTTAGGGCAGCAGAACTCTATATTTGGAATTATATTTACACTCAAATGTAAAATCACCAAAATAATTAAACATTTTCTTTTTGGTTAGACTTTTTAAGAATATTTGTCATATTAAAATATAAATTCCTTTTTTAATGTACAAAGAAACACGGAACACTAATAAAAAGACGAAGAAAAGATGGCTAGTTAAAGACAAATTAACTAATTTTAAGAGAATTTTTTCTGATAAATTATTTATCAATATTTTCAGAATATTTTCAAAAGAATAGTTAAAGGTTCATTATGTCCAGTGATGAAGATCTGATGTTTAAATGTCATATTTATCCAATGTTTATGTTAATAATATCTTTTTGTAATGTATTTAACTAGGTTGAAGACACATATGTTTCAACAGATTAGTTTAATATCGCGTTTCAACAAATCGGTTAAATATCATAAGTAATTTGAGGGAAATGTTGGAATTTTCGAGTAAATTAAATTTAGAAACACTTGAAGTAGAAGTTTAAAATACAAATGCCAAGTTGTGTGTGATGCTAGATACCATAGTAAATATGTGTGATTATAACATATATAACAATATTTTTGAATAATTATAAACTGGTCATAATTAGTTTTCATATTAATGCTATAAATGTGGTATTATATTTAAAACACAATATAATAAACAGGTTAAATAAATAATAATAAAAAAAACTACTGAAATAAAACAAATGCACACTCGACTGCACAAAAAGAAAAAACAAATTTTATTTTTTATCTTCTGTTAAAGCAACATTTTATTGGAATGAAAACTTGATATGGTGATAATTACATTCCTTCATATGGAAACTAGCTCTTGTAACAAAGGGTATATCATGTAACTTTAATAAAAACATGAATTATATATTGCTGGTTGAAAAAATACTTCGCTTATTAAATTTAACTAATAGATAGCGTTTCTCAAACTGTGGGGCGTGCCCCCTTGGGGGGGGGAGGATTTTACGAGGGGGCGCGAGAATATTGAAAAGTCAAAAACTAAAGATTATTTTAAAAGATTATTAACTTACTGAAAGTAAACACACAAACAAAATATATTCTGGCATAAATAAAGAATGAAATACACATTTACACTAATATTTATTTACACTTTTACTTACACTAATAATTTTATACACTTATAAACATATTAGTGCTATACAATAATTATTTTAACAATACTAAGTTAAGAATAAGTTTAATAATTACCAGTGACCCCATGGGATTGTCATACGTAAAATTATATACAAAAATTAACCCTTATCTTTATAATTTTTTTGTACGGCTTATAATTAACCCATTAACTGCGAATTAAAAGTTACACGATTCGCTTCCCAATACATACCATTTTCCACGAAGGCGCGCGCATGTGATGTATTGGGAGGGGAGGAATAAAGAAGCAAGAGTATTCTGAAATAAATAAATTCTTCGCAAACATTGCCAAGGTCCTTTTATTGCATTCCAAAATCTTCGGAAGATTTTATGGATAGCAGTGCACAGAAAAGATCGCACTTCGGAAAGACATACCGTAAAATCCGGCGTATATCGCGCATCGGTGTATAACGCGCATCCATACTTTCAAGCTGAATTTTTTAATTTTTAGGTATATTCGCCGTATAACGCGCTCCCCCATTTTTCGATGAAATCTGGATTATTAGTATACATTGCTCTAATGTTTTGAAGTCATTTATTCGAAGTATTATCCCCAGACTTTTGAAAAAATAGTATATTCCTTTAACTACAACTCTTTTCGTTCATAAGTCAAATCATTTCTTTTAAATAAACACTCCTCTGATACACGTAGAAGTAAAAAAATTTTATGCTTATTTCTTTTCTTATTTTTAAGCTATCGTTTTTATACCCGACGTATAACGCTCACACTTAAGTTTCAATCTTCTTGTTTGTGTTGAAAGTGCGCTTTATACGCCGGATTTTACGGTATATATACATCCAAGGCAATTAATGATTTGTATGAGTGAGACTTTTATATACTCAGGCGGCACTTAAGAGGTTAAAGTCGTATTGTAAGTTTAGCTTCAAAGTATAGAATTATTGAATTCAATACATTGTTGTTGTATGAGGGGGACACGATAAAAATCATGATTAAATATTGGGTCGCGAATATTGAAAGTTTGAGAAGCACTGACTTATAGATATAAGATATTCATCAGTATTTATATTAGAAGTAACTATTAGAACAAGCCTTTTAAATGTATTCTAAACAGAAAAACAATTTGTAATAGTGAAAACAGTAAATATGGATTTTTTTTAAGTAAAAGAAAAAGTCGTTATGTCCTATTTTATAAATATTTTTCTGTCTTCTGAAAGATTATTTTTACTATACTACAGTGAGTTATAATTTATGCTTAATTTCAAGAGAAAGAAACTGAATTGCGTGCAAACAATTGCTGTCTGAAATAGAAAGTTTTTACAAATGCGTGTTTTGTTACAAAAAAACCCCCTTTTTTTACTGTTGTTTCGTGATTATAGGCTATTTTGTAGTCGTTAAGGAAGTACTTACTTTTAAAGAATTGTAAAAAAAATTGGAACGTAAATTTCAGATCTATTTCTTACAAAAAGTGTTTGAAGAGAAGTTGTTTAGATTTACGGAAAAAAGAAATAATTTTTACTTTGTTATAAATTTCTGTTGTGAAAGATTAGAATGTTAAGAACTTTTATTTTACAGTAATGATCACTTTATTATTTCTGTTTTAAAAAGAAGGAAACGTACTTTATATGATTGTTAAGGTTATTAATCAATTTATGATCTCTTTATAAGAAAGCAATGCAATATACAAACAATCGACTTTATAAGAAAATCCAAAGGAGCAATTTTAAAATCCATTCTAATGTTTTCCTTCTACACTACCTAGACTTTCATTTGAAAAATATTAAAATACCCTTAACCTTTAAATTTAAGATTACAACAATAAAAGGAAAAAGACTCATACTATTAGTGAGTAAGTGTTTGAAATTAAATTATGAAAGAAACATTATTCGACCATGAATTGCCTGTTACTTCCGCATCCCGATTCCATTTCTAAAAAAAATACCTAAACGGATTATTGAAAATAATAAATCAAATTTAAGTTCGTAAGAAGTTCTATTAACTCATAATTCGTATTTTGTTTATAATGAATTACTGTGATGATAAGATAATGGAGAACACAGTCAACTCAGTGAAAATACTTTCAATCGTTTGTTTGAGTAGAGAGCTGTTTTAAAAACTTTATTGCTTTTGTTTGTACACACAATTTGTGCAGTTCCTTCTATAGAAAATAAAACTTAATAAAACCATATTTTAATGCTGCTGAGAAGTGCGAAACAATATTGCTTTAAAGGTATCCGACTATGTTCGGAACCTTGATTTAAAAAAAGCGCATAAATGGATAATTTTCATGATATTTATGTCACTTGATTAGAATCTGTAAAATTGTTTTAAGGACTTGACAAAAAATTATTTAAATCAATATTTTTGGCAAAAATTAACTTAGAATAAACTTTTTTCAAAATGTTCTCCTTTTGTTAAAAATACTTCTATTATAATAATATTTTGCCTCTATATAGCTCAGATCTCTCTACAGAGGTTCAACTAGAATTTTTAAAAAATTCTCATTATTTTCAGGGTTACCACCAATTTAAATAATTATCGGCGTTTCTTTCTTAAAATTGTTCCCCTGTGTTGTCGTAAAATATAGATAAACCCACTTCTAAGTCATATATTTCAAAAATTCTAGTTGAGCCTCTGTACAGAGGTCTGAGGTATATACAGGCAAAATGTTATTATAATAGAAACATTTTTCACAAAAGGAGAATATTTTGAAAATGGTTCATTCTATGTTCATTTTTTGTCAAAATATTGTACTTAAATAATTTTTATTGTAATACTATTCTTAAAACAATTTTATATACATTTTCTAATCTAAGTGACACTAAATATCATAAATATTACCCATTTATACGCTTTTACAAAATCACGGTTCCGAACGTAGTCGGATACCTTAAACATTTGTCAATAACACTGGCGTAGCTAGTCCTGTGTGGGCCGTGTATCAAAATTTCTTATGGATTCTTTTTTGGATCCCCTTGACATTTTACTATTTTTTGCTTACTCATTTTAGGGTCCCTGTAGCTTGGGCACCCCGTATCATTGATACGACGGTATAGCTACGCCTCTGGTCAATAATTATTTTTATTTTATTTTTGTTGCAGATAAACACTTCTAAAAATGCTGAGTTATGAGGAATTTTTTTATGTAATTGAAAAAGAAACATTTAAAATGTTTATTCGTAACTTTTAGAAACGTTTATTTTAAACTAGTTTTCAAAGTTTTCACCTAAAACTCTCATTCTATTCATAAAATATTTCAAATTACTATCTTTTTAATGCATTCAAAAATGTGTAAAATTGTATGTTTAAACAACTTTTATTACCCATTTGCTGTTAATTAAGCTTTACATAATTAACTAACATTTTAGTACAAATGTTTGAAAGCATGCTACAATTTTTATGTAAGTTTGTCAAATGTAGTCAGCAATAACCATCAGTGTTTTCAGTGAATTCGTGCTAACAACACATAGTGTCTTCAGTGTACGTATTCTGTATATAAGAAATAGGCTTTTATATAAAGTTTATTTTTGGAAAACTCGTATTATGATATTGATTACTCCAATACCTTCATCAATTCATATTATATTTTGGCTAAATTGTTATTTTCAAATGCATTTGCTATAAATCGACTTTTTTCATGGAAAATTGAAACACATTTAAATACGATGAGCGAGTAACTGTGTGTGCGTTATTTACATCATCTTTAACACCCCATTACCCATACCAGGACTATTAGTGAAGGACCTCGTAATTTTGAACAATGGTCAAGTAACGAGAATGAAACCTGAATTGGCAAGACATTTTGCAAATTTGAACGCGAAGCAAACGTAAGAACATCATGACAGATATAACGTGCATCAGACCTACGCAATAGGTTTTCTGTAGCACCAGGACTAGGGTTTACGACTCGACGTAACAACGCCACCTAGAGTTAGTGATCATAACCAATCGACTCAGCCTCTTTAAATGCTGATGAATGTATTTGAACGAATGAACTCCATATTGATCAACATATTTTACAATTAGAGATGAATTTTTTATAATTCCGAAAGTAAGAGTTAAAGTTTATGATTCAATTCAATGCAGATGTGTACAAAAAGAAAAATTATTTAACTTATCTTTACATATGTATCAAATTAAAAATTCGAAATACATGAAATAACGTTTAAGTTATGTATAACTAAGCTATTTCAGTACAAATAAAAGTGAAAACGAATTAAAATTAAACGAATTTAGATAAAAAAAAACATCAATGAAAATTCTTTTATTAAAAATTAAAACCTCAGGAATAATGATAAAAAAAATATATTTCATCACAATCTCTCTGAAACCTGTTTGTTCCCACATGCGGCAAACTTTTGCTTATTTCCAAAGCTAAAAATTTTAAATTTTATTAACGAAACAATAATAATAAATAAATAAAAATGCTAATAAAACGACTTAATTTTTTAATAAAGATAAATGCTGTATTTTTTTTTTCTAAATTAATATTTTTAAAGAAATGTGTAGTCCGGACGAAAAGAGTAATGATGCAACGACTTCACAGCAATTCATGTCACCCAAACTAATGCACAACAAATTTCAAGTGAAAAAAAAATGCTTCTTTAAGGTATCCGAATACGTTCGGAACCGTGATTTTAAAAAATAGCATAAATGGATAATTTTCACGATATTTAGTTTCACTCAGATTAGAATACATGTATAAAATTGTTTTAAGGAAATTTTGACAAAAAAAAATAATTTAAATACAATATTTTGGCAAAAGATTAACTTAGAATAATCTTTTTTCAAAATGTTCTCCTTTTGTGAAAAATGCTTCTATTATAATAATATTTTGTTTGTATATAGTTCAGACCTCTCTACAGAGGCTCAACTAGAAATTTTGAAAAATTCACATTATTTTCAGAGTTAAAACCCATTGAAATAATTATTGGTGTTTTTTCCTTAAAATTGCTCCCCTCTGTTGTCGTAAAACATAGATAAACCCTATTTTAAGTTATATATTTCAAAAATTCTAGTTGAGCCTCTGTAGAGAGGTTTGAGCTATATACAGGCAAAATATTATTATAATAGAAAAAAATTTCACAAAAGGAGAACATTTTGAAAAAAATATTATTCTAAGTTAATTTTTTGCCAAAATATTGTATTTAAATTATTTTTTTTTCAAAATGTCTTTAGAACAATTTTATACATGTATTCTAATCTGAGTGACACTAAATATGATGAAAATTATCCATTTATGTGCTTTTTTAAAATCACGGTTCCGAACGTAGTCGGATGCCTTAAATCATCATTTTGATTGTAAACGTTAAGTATGGGTTCAAAATACCTTTCACGCGAAGACAGAACAAACAACCGTTCTCAGGCACTCACTACCTGCTGAAGACCAGTTTTGCCCTATTGGCATTCGAAAATTCTAAATCTTCGAAACGGCTGCTGTCAATATTTATGTTCGTTTCTCAGTGCTAATGATAACGCGTTTGTGAAAACGTCATCGTACACATAAAGTGAGCAAGCACAATTTCAAAATCTAACGAGGAAGTAGAATGTTTCAGATCCGTGTATAGTTGACCCAGTTGTCTCAGAAGCTTCAGGCATTTCGGAATCAGTGACCTCAAGTTAGTACTATTTCGCTCGAATACATACCAGACAGAACATACTAGGTAAGGGTTACCACTACCCTTCTTCGCGATCATCGCCAAGCATCTTCGCCAAATGGTTCCCTTGCACGCGTGAGGGAATTGGCGTGCGAAAGGTTGAAAAACTGGGATATCGGCGGCGTAATTGTTCTGTAATGAGAGGTAGGTAGAAAAGCAAAGAAAGTAGCGATGGTGTGTATGTATCAGGTGTCATTCAAATAACGTTTTGCTTTTTTTTCTTTTCATTCTCTTCAACCGTACGCTCAACTCTGAATGAAACAAAACCAGATCAAGATGGCTAGTAACCAAATAAAGACATTTGGTTCATTAAAAAAAGATTTTTATTTGTTTGGTATTTTTACTGTCTAATTCCGAGCGATACGGCTTTCATTTATAACATACTTTTGTTCAATCATTGATTTTTATCTGTATATTTTATAGCAGAGTATCAGCAGCAAACATTCGAAAATAAAAATAAAAAGTGCAGTCATTTTATTATGCTAGAACATATTTTTTTTTTCTTCGCAGATTTGTAAATTATAAGAGTGACCAGTTTTTTTTACAGTAAAAAGGAGGACGCGCGCGAAAAATTTAAGAAAGAGCTACAACGTCAATATATGAAATATTTTATTAATTCAAATAAAAATACGCTAATTACGCTTACATTCCTTTTAATTATTTACTTAAACGAGTATTTTCCCATTCAATATTTTTTTTATCAATATATCATTTTCTAATACATCGGAAAAATTTCGGAGAAAAAAATATCCTTTATATTAAGCTTTACAGTAAGAGCTACAGCTTAAGTATCAGCATTCGCACACAATCTTGATTTCTTACTTCTTCAAAAATCATTAACAACTGAAAAAACTCTTTAAATTTCTTCATTAGTTCCAGGTCAGCGCAACGTAAATTCATCAAGAATAACTAAATTATCAAATGGAAAGTGTTCATTTTTGAAATTGTTAAGTACTTTTACCCATCTTTTATCAATCTCAGCATGCTCATTTACCAATTTTTCCAATTTGTTAGAATTTAAATATACATTCAGTTTTCTAATTTATTCACACAGACAATTGTCATCGATTTTAATACCGGGCACTTTTTTCGATAAAAACAACACAATTTTCTATATCTGCCCAATTTAATTGCGATGCAATCAAAAAACATCATTGAAAACTATTATTTCCTGTGATATTTGTTTCAAACCATTCTTCCACATATTGGAAACATGTTTGGTTCATCTCTGAACAGAGATTAACTGATCAGTTTTGAAGTATTGAAAAGGAGGACAAGTAGGACACTTTTCGAGGAAGGACAGAACCTATAAAAGGAGGACGGGTGGTCTCACCTTAATAATACATAAAGCATCGTAACCTTAATAATACATAGTTTTATTTGTCTAGTAATTTAAGAGTTGCAATTAAACATTCAAGTTTTTTCTAATTAATGTCGAAAAGAGATATTTGGGACTTTTTTTCTGCATGTTCTTTTCTCCTCAAAAATTGACTCTTTCACTCTAATATAAATCCCTCTTATTGCTATTCTAGAAAATTCGACGGAATTTTATTTTTAACATTCAAGACAAAATCTATTTTTTTTTTTGAATCTGAATATATTTCAAAGCTGAATCATATTTATTACAAAATACTAGAGAAACTGGCCCAAAAAAGCTTAATCTTAGTATGTTATTTGATTTTTTAAAATATTAACTTTTATAAATGCATCATTTATGCAAAGTTTTCCATGTTATATCAACTTACCTTCTGAGTGATTGATCTGCATTTTTTAATGTATTCTTGTGGATAAAATTAGTTCTTTGTTGGGGGGAGGCAGTGACGTTTTAAATCTTGAGGTCCTGGGCCCTTAGGCAAAAATAGGCCTCGCCTGCGACACTTTGAAGAAGACAATATATAACATACGTTGTCAAATACTAGTACAGACGATAATTTGTAACAGATAAATGTGTGTGACTCTCAAATCTATGCACAAACCAATTAGACCGTCTGTTACCTTTTGCCAAAATGCTGGTGTAGGGCGGTAGACCTAGACAGGACGACAGACATAACGTAATATAAAGTCTTTTCACTGTTGCCAGTTGGTATCAGTTCGAAATTACCATTTTTTCGGAGAATATGCCCGGGAATAGCAGTTTACGATTAAATTTATTCGAATCAGGTTCGGATTGAGGTCGAGTTGAGCCCCCCAAACGAATCCGAGCCCAGTTGGTCAATGCCTTAAGACGTCCCTGGTAGAAATTGGGAATTGGCGTAAAAAGTTACCGTTTTAATGCATTTATTTAGTTTTTATCTATTGCCTTATCCTTATTACTTATTGAATAATTTTTATAATTCCTAGTCCAATATATCTGCGCAACGCCATGAAATAAAATTATTCAACACTGATTCACATTTGTCACGATGTTTTCAAATAAAAAAGCATGCATAATTGCTCGGTTCATAAGTGCCGGAAGAAATGCCTTGTCATTCTCATCGAAATGCATAACACATAGGAACAGTGATTCGCTTTCAGTTGTCCATCTCCAAACCCTGACCCATTTCTATCATCATCTTAACTTCCGACTTGGGATGGACCTTATATCCGTCCTTTAGCTTTAGCTTCCTGTATAAAGTAAGCACACATCGAAATGTATAAAATTCGGATTATTTCAGATCTTACCCTGTTATACTTGTATAAAGAAAAATAGGATTGTATGGACATGGAATTGAAAAGTATATGCTATCAATATATGACATCGTTTATTTCAATAATTTTGACATATCTTGTATTTTTCAAGAAACGTTACTAGGAAACAGAATTGTACTTATAATAACACAGCATTCGTTGAAAAATTAACTTAAATATGTTTACTATGGAAAAAATAAACAGTTTATATTAAATTTCTGAAAATGATAGATTAGATTAGATTCTTATAGATTTTCTCTCTTTTAAGCATTTTTTAGTGGTTCAAAATGAATACTGAATTACGAACTTGGAGAATACTGAATATGAGAAGAGAGAGCAGTTTACGAACAAGAGAACAGTTTCACGTCACATGATATTTATGTTAGTATATTTACAGCACGAGAATATATTTCAGAGTAATTTATTTTTAACAGTCGAGAGTTTAATTACCAATAAATTAATGTAATAAAAAAGTGATGGGAGGTATTAAAAATAATTCTTTCATAAGAGAATAATATTTTAGAAAATCGGGAAACTTATATATACAAAAATAAAAAATATATATATATAGATATTCTAATTAAGTAAAATAGATTCTACTTAAAAATATAATAATTTTAATTCTCTGTTTGACGATTTTTTATAGATAAAATATTTCTTGCTTTTATAGTTTTAAGTTAAATTGTACATATCTTATACAGTGTGAATATTGTTTTCTTTTTCTTTTCTCCAAATAAAAATTAAAATCCTTTCATATCAATCTTCGTATTATTGTAAATTAGATGTTTTATTAAAAATATTTTCCTTTCATTAATTGTTAGATATGCTTGAGCCATTGAATGGCTATTAATACTATTTTTTCTTGTTATTTACAGTAGTTTTATAATGTCCTATTTTAGTATTTCAACTATGACAAAATTTTAAATCGTAATTAATGTATATATTCACATCATATAACCCAACCAATATATGGTACTTTATTATGTGATTGCTGTCATTAAAACTTACTAATGAAAAACGGATGAAAACTTCATACTGTGAGTAAATTCATAGATAATTGAGATTAAAATTCACAGAAACAATTTAACTTTTAAAACTATTTTTTTATGTAATATATATCCTTAATTAATAATTTAAAAATAAAGTAAAAACACACACATAATAAGAAATAAAAATTTTTAAGTAAATTTCTACTTAAGTCAACTAAGAAAAATTTGATTTTAGTTACTTTTTATTAAAGAGTTACAATTAATATAAATATGTATATACATATGACAGAATCACAATATTAAGTGGCGAAATAGAAAACAATTTTCCTTTTTATATATTTCTGTTGGAATATTACTTTTGTTTGTTACTATTTGTTTATTTTTTAATTTAATTGATTCATTAATATTTGAAAAATACTAAATTAACATCAAGTGTCCTCCACTACAAGTATAAAAAAATTCATTTGAACTTGAATGGATGAATAGAAAGTACTTTATTAACGATTGAAAATTTGAACAAGATATATATATATATATATAGGGAGAGAGGTAACCAATAGAGGGAATTGAAAAATTCAGGTAAAAATATTGAAATGTAATATAAAAATTTTTTTTTAAAGAAATTCGGATTCAAATTTAAACTTAAGTGATAAGTTAAAATGATTAGGCAAAAGGATTTTAATATAAATAGAAAAAAGCCAATTACATACATATATTATTGTTTTAAAAAGTCAATCTTTTCATATTAAATCATTCAGTTTTCAAACTAAAAATTATTGGCTGCTATAATTTAAGAAAAAGTTCAAACTGGAATTTTCCTCAGAATGCAAGTTCCAGTAGACTTTTTTTCATCTATCATTCCATTAAGGAAGTTAACGATGAAAAACATCAATGAAGTCTTATACAGATTTAAAAAGAAGAATTTGTTAGTTTTTTGGTTGCTTCTAGAAGTAGATAGTATTCATTCTTTTAAACTCAGAGTCAAACTCATTTTTAAGGAAAAAATTTTTAAAAAATAAAAAAAAATTGATTAATTACAAGTTTAATCATTTTGAATATCTTTTAATCAACTTTATACCTCAAAAGCATGAGTTTGGAAATATATTATGACTTTATGATAAAGTCAAGTTGTAAAAACAAAGATTCAAATATGTAAACGACTTAAAATTTTTTGTAGGATTAAAATTTAATCTTAGAAAATCTTTTGAGAAATACACGTGAAGCATATCTTTTTTCATCACTTCAAAAAGAAAAAATGTCAAGCGGAAGTTCTAAGCAAATTGTAATGTAAAATAATGGTTAAAAATTTAATGACGCAAGATTATCTTAAAAGCGGCAACGTAAGACAGAAAAAAAATTGCATATTTTCTTATGGGAAATGGTTAAGGAAATTAACACATTAAATCAAACTTAAATAATGTATTATCAAAAACAAATGCCAAACTTCTTTAATGAAGTTATTTAAAACTAGTTTCAAGTATATCTAACATGCTTTAAAAGTATTTAAAATTAAATTAAAGCTTATCGAACAGAAAAAGGATAAAATTTTACTTTCATGATTTGGAATTTTCTAAATGTAATGAGAAGATAACTCATAAAAATAAGATTATAAAATTCAAGAAAGTATAAAAAAAAAATTAAAAATATATTTGAATTCGTATAAACAAAAAGCTTGGTTATTAACTGAATTACGATTTTTTTTAAATATTTAATGTAGGTGGAAATGTCAATCTAAGTCATAAGCATTAAAATGGATTATATCAGCAACTGTTTCCGTTCCTTCATTTAAAAAAAGAATTATATTTTTGTATTTTCTAGAGATGATTTAACTAGAAAAGAATTCGACTGATTTGTGTGTGTGTGTTTTGCATGACTTATAATGATCAATGATTGATAATGCTCAATGAGATATCCTGTAATCTTAACAAACAGGGTTCAATCACTGTGTTACATTTTAGAATGAACATTATTTTCATAAATGCGTTTGATTTGTAAATGGTACTGTATAAAATGATGGATGGCAAGCAAAATGATTTCCGCCTTTACGCATGACTACATTTAGAAAATCTGTCTATAATTATGAGAGTTAACACGCAAAAGACTGTTTAATTACTCTGAACAAACCCTAAATCACCTAAAAATTAATTTTGAAATTACAAATTATTAAACCAGTAAAAAAAAAAATCGTTGAATTGTTATTCAACTCCATTTTATATTCTTTTAAATTACTATCATTTTTCAACTCAAAGGCATGAAAAAAATTTAGTGTGCATTCTTTTCTACGTTAAAATGAAGTGAAACCAAAAATTTGTTCTTTGAAAGAGTACTAACACACATATATATATATATATATATATATATATATATATATATATATATATATATATATATATATTTCTCGCCAATTAGGCGATAAACTGATGCTTGAGGATTCAGTTTGTTTTATTAAATAGGTATGTAGTAATACATGCTGTGTGTGAAGGACAGTAGCTATTTCGAAAATGAGGTTATTAAATACATTCATTCGCTAACTGTTACGCTTAATCTATTCATCTTGATTGCCATCTCCTTTTGTATGTTACTCCAAATGAGTTCATAAAACTGTGATTTTCTATCGATAAAACCATAAGCAATTTTTTTCACGACAGATGATGATACATTCGAAATTACGAATATTCTGTCTATTCAGCACGCAATAGTTTAAATTTCAGTTTTTATTAGTTCGAATCGTTCATCCACAATGAACATATATTCAAACATAGACTGTTTTTCTTGAATTACATGAACTGTATGCTTTATACTTAAGAAAGAACTTGTTCTGTTGTTTTATTATTTTTTGACACTTATTTTCGTTTCATGTGCACCATTGCTAATTAGTCATGGATAAGAAGTGGGTGCTCTAATTCTCAGTCTTAGAAGAAAGTATTTTCCGAAAGGATTTGCGATTGGGGTTCGGACATGACCACGTAGCATAACGAATCCAGTTTATCGAGAAATCAGATACAAAACCCTTTTTTTCTCAATTGAGGCCGCAATATTTGAAGTCACAAAAATGTTTGTGCGAAATGAATAATGTGATTACGCCATAATGACACCGGATGAGTTCATGAAATATTATTGCACAGTTTATAGCACAAGAAATAATGAATCAAAATGCATAATATTTCCAATCTAATTCAAAGTATTCTTAAAATAAAAATATTAGAGAGCTCAATTAATTGTATTTGAAAAGATACATTTTATTTTTATATAAATTCTTATATATATATTTGTTTATGTATTATATATCTTGTTCAAATTTTCAATCGTTAATAAAATACTATCTATTCATCCATTCAAGTTCAAATATATTTTTATTTTTTAACACTTGTAGTGGATGACACTTGATGTTCACAGTTTTTTTCAAATATTATTTCATCAATTACATTAAAAAATGAATAAATAGTAACAAAAAAATAATAGTCTTAAAGCATATATAGAAATTAAAATCATTCGTTGTGTCCCTGTAACGCAATGGACTTCTAATCCAAAGGTCGTGGGTTGGAATTCCACCTGGAATGGCCTAGTTTTGGAGAATTTTTTTTGCTATACTATTTTATTAAAATAATTAAATTCAATTAATGAATAAATAGTAACAAACAAACCAAAATATTCCAACACCATATACAAAAGGAATGGAAAATTGCAAGGAAAATCGCTTTCTCTCTATTTTGTCACTTAATATTGTAATTCTGTTATATTTATATACATATTTATATTAATTGTAACTATTTACCAAAAAGTAGCTAAAATAAAATTTTTCTTTGTTAACCTAAGTAGGAATTGACTTACAAAAATTGTTTTTAATATTTAAAGTAAGAACCAAAACTATGTAAGAAAAGGAAAATACCATGCATTTAACAAGTAAGTTAAGTAGTGTTGAATTAAAAAAAAAGGAAATAATTAAGTCGAAATTGCTATCTTATTCCAGTCTTAATCGCAAAACTAAAATTTCATACAACCTCATGATTTTTTAAAAAATTTTTAAGATATCTGACAACGTTCGGAATCGTGATTTTGAAAAAGTGTATAAATGAATTCATCAACTTTTTATATTTAGTGTCACTAGAGTTAAAATATACATATAAAATTGTTCCAGGAATATTATTATAAAAATTATTTAAATATAATTTTTTGTCAAAAAATTAAGAAAGAATTACAAGATTTCAAAACATTCACCTTTTATGAAAAATGCTTCTATAGGATTAATATTTTGTCTATCTATTGTTAAGATTTCTATTTAGAGTTTGAGGAAAATTTTTTTGGTATTTGTCAGAAGTGGATATATTGATATTTTAATATATCAGAGTAGAGAAACTTCAACTAAAAATAATGATTATTTTCTTCTTTCAGTTGTTAGTAACTTTTAAAAAATGTGAATCTTTCAAAACTCCTAGTTCAGGTTCTGTAGAAAAAGTCTTAGCTATACATAGATAAAATATTATTATTGTAAAATAGAAGTGGATGAATAGCCACCCACACCAAAACAATCAGAAAATAAAATAGACAAAAATGTTCTGTACATTTAGGTCAACACATATTTGAGCCAAGTTGTCCTTCCATGAAGATCAACAAGAGTAAATATAGATGTAAGTTGGCTGCGATGAGAATTTTAGCAAGGAATCTCACTCCTAATTTTAAAAATTTGTGAAGAAGGAGGGAGGGGGTCATTTAAATCAGTAATCCGCAACCCCAGGACGGCGGACCGGTACCGGTCCGTGGATCAAATGGTGCCGGGCCGCCTAAAGAACATTAAACTATTGCCATTTTATTTAAAGTGGTGCATTTCTCTCGGATTTGCGCAACTTTCCACGGAAATCACTTTATATTCCACACTAAATTACTTTTATTCATTTTTATAACTAACTATATTTTACTCTGAAGGCATATTTAAATGGAACTAAATTAAAATTGTGTTAAATCAAAACAATCTAAAATATAAACAATCAACGTGTCCTACCTTCAGAGAGCCGCGGTAAAATTATCAAACGTTGACCGGTCCGCAGCGATAAAAAGGTTGCGGAGCACTGATTTAAATGATTCTAAAATTCAGTATGCTTGCAGTTATACATATGGAATTAGTACAATAAAAATAAATTGAATAAAACAGCCCCTTTTTTATTCGACTTAGCATTTATTGATTTTTATGTTACAAGTTATACTTTTTCTGAACTGAAAAGTTAAATGAGGAATATAATCATTATCATCTCCAGTATCCTCCACTTCCATAAGGTGGCCCTCAAACCGAAACAATTGCCAAACTTTGTTATAGAAGTATTTTCTATAAAAAAGGGTAATGTTTTGAAAACATGTCATTTTTCTTAATTTTTTTCAAAAATATTGCATTTACTTAATTTTTAATTGTGAGAATATTCTTAAAGCAGCTTTATATGTATATTCAAAGTCAAGTGACACTAAATATTTTTTTAAAAAATTATTCATTTAAATGCCTTTGAAAAGTCACGTTTCCGAAAGCACTCAATACCTTAAAACCTTCAGAAAC
Organism: Trichonephila inaurata madagascariensis; assembly: GCA_019973955.1. NCBI lineage: Eukaryota > Metazoa > Arthropoda > Arachnida > Araneae > Nephilidae > Trichonephila > Trichonephila inaurata. Next base: position 38,360 of record BMAV01009034.1, read on the forward strand.
AAGTTAGTTTAAATTGGAAATGAAATGATCCAATAACGGAATTACTTTCGATAGGCAAGAAATTAGATAATTCATGTGCATGTAACAAGCAATAAATTTCCACTGGAAGAAATAAAAACTAGTTAACCGAAAAAAATTAAATAAAACGTCCTTGAGGGACGTCAGGAGGCCATTGCTTTCACGTTACCCGTCTTAAGCGTTTCACGTGAGGTCGTTTCGAATTCTTAACCTCATTTCGAAATTTTACAGAGCTGATAACCAAACATTTGGGGGTATATTAATGAAATGGCTTCGGGGTCCATTGGAGGCCTTTAGGAATTTCATCAGGTTAGTGCCAGGATGGACTCTCCAAGGTTTCTTGATACCACTTCGCGTCATCAACTTAGCTTCTGGATCTTTTCGAAGGTTGACATAGGCCTTAGGGGCCTTTGGGCCCCAACGTTAAATATATATAATGGATATATCATACCTACAACATAAAAACGTGACAAGTTTGCCGTGGGCAAAGTTGTTTAGAATGGGTGTGGGATTCTATGATTAAAGAGAAATAACTGGAATAGAAATTCTTGTTTTCAACAGTTAAGGTATCCGACTACGTTCGGAACCGTGATTTTTAAAAGCGCATAAATGGATAATTCCCATGATATTTAGTGTCACTTAAATTAGAATACATGTATAAATTGTTTTAAGAACATTTTGACAAAAAAAATTATTTGAATACAATATTTTTGCAAAAAATTAACTTAGGATAATCTTTTTCAAATGTTCTCCTTTTATAAAAAATGCTTCTAAAATAATAATATTTCGCGCGCTTATAAAAAAGTAAAACTTCCCCAAAATTCTAAACTTTTTTTAAAAATTCCCCATTATTTTCAGAGTTACCACCAATTGAAATTACCCTTTTTTTCTTAAAATTGCCCCCCTTTGTTGTCGTAAAATATGGATAAACCCACTTCTAAGTTATATATTTTAAAAAATTTTAGTTGGCCCCTGTAGAGGGTCTGAGAAAAATACAACAAAATATTATAATGGGGTTTTTTTCAAAAGGAAATTTTAAAATTGTCATTCTATGTTAATTTTTTTTTAAAATTTGTAAAATTTTTTACTGTAAACCTTAAAAAAATTTTATATTAATTTTTTTTAATTAAGGACCTAAATTTTAAAAATATCCCTTTATACCTTTTCAAAAAACGGGTTTGAAATGTCGTCCCTTAAAAAATTTATTAAAAAAAAGGGTTTCGAACTAAATTTGAACCCCCTTCAATAAAAATTAAACTCAAATATTAAATTATTAAATGTTTAGTTAAAATTAATAAATAAATGTTAAATTGTTGATGTTTAAGTAACTGGTTTTATGTTTAAATTATTAATATATATATATGAAATGAATTACCTTGACATTGGATTGATTTTACACAAAGCATAAGAGTTATTGTAAGAGCTATTATAACTACTAAAAATTATACCTAAAAGAAAAAATAAGTATGGGAAATAAATATAACAATTTATGAAAGTAATTTTTAATACATTAAGATAAATGTATTTTTTTTAAATTTATGCAAGATAAGAATAACGAGCAACACTGTAAATAAACGTAAATAAATGTAAACTAAATTGAAAACAAAACATGAATGAAAGGAAATAATACATCTAAAATTCAAAGTATCAAATAATGAGTTCATTTTATTTGATTGTCACTCAGTTACGGATATTAAAAATAATTATCCTTTCCCCCCCTCACTTTATTCAAAGGGAAGATTAGCAGGGTACATTATCATTTTTATTAACCTTATAAAATTTTTACAAATATTTCAAACTGATATAATTTTTAAAGGTAAAAATGTTATCTTAAAAAATAAACACCAATTAAAATTATAAATGATCAAATAAACAGTAAAAAAACTCTTTGTTAATTTTGTGTATATATCTTCTATTTAAATGAAAGCTTCTCTTGCAAACTAGTATGGAAATTACACTCAGAATTTTTTTTTAAGTATCTTGAATTTTCTGCATGAGAGAAAATGGTATTGTTTAGATTTACAACTCCAAGATTTTCACGAAATTAAATTGAGAAATAAGGAGAAGTTGCAGAATAACTATTTTTATAACTGAAAAGAAAAATTTAAACTCTGTGCCTCAGGCTATACATTAAAATCGTCGAGTACATAAAACGTGGCTTTACAGAGAAATAAATGTATTTCATTTCAAACATTCGCTTCTAAGATACTATTATTAGTATATTATCCTACTTTCCTTTTATATCTGACTTGAAAACGATTTAGAAATTATTCAAAGCTTTGAAACTTTTTTCTATTTTCATTTCACGTTATAAATAATGAATTAAAAGAATGTTTATAATCCCTAAAATGTCATAAAATACTAATAATGTGGGAAAAGGAATAAGAAATGTGAATATATTTTATAGATATTAAATAGTTTAATTCAGAAACTGCTATGAATTATAACTATTAATTCAGAAAATACTTTAATTATGAGTAATGGTTATTCTTGGAACACAATACCGTTAATAATACATTTTAGATTATATTCCATTTTTTCTTTGAAAAAGGATCAAAGTGAAGGGGTCTTTTTAATAAGTGGCGGATATTTATTTTAAACTGGAACACAGAAAATAATAAATATCTGTATTAACAATGCTTATATATGGTTTGTAGCTTAAGGAACTTAAATAAATTTTAATTATTGTAGGCAAGGCATTGCTTAAAATATTTTAAAAGGTCAATATTAAATTGCAGCGTAAACAGAATAAATAACATTTTAACTTTTATAGTCTATTAATGAAAGAACGAATGATGAAATGTTTTGTTAAAACCTGCATCCTTACCAATTTCATTTTGACATTTCAGCATCGAAAAAAGATATAAAAGAACTCAACAATTCAAGTAACATTTAATAATTATGATATATTACAAATGAACACTGAAACCCATATTTACTTAGTTGTTTTGTTAAAAGCTGTTTCTATGTTTCCAGAATCGGTGCTAGTTTGATATCTGGGGTCACGCGCCAAGTTGTTGTTTATGTTCGCTAAGACGGGCGATAACATTACAATATGTCGCTAGGCCGCCATCTTGGATTCCAGTCCAGCAACATCAAGCGCTGATTGGCGTGATTCCTTTATTGCGCCAAGCGGCGCTTGGCGCCATGTTCCCGGATATCATACTAGTTCCCCAGAATCTTTGCTTTCCCAACTCAATCTACATACTTTCAGAAAATAACTCTAACACATTTTTGAGACAACATATCGCGGCCACGGTAGCCTAGTGGTCATGGTCACGAACTCGTGTCCGGCGTTTTCCAGTCGCGGGTTCGTGACCTGATTCCATTGAAGACATGTCATGTAAAGCGGCTGATGCATGTTTAAGTTGTTATGGCTCGAAATCCTCATTTTGGTGGGGGTCGAAAGGGGTGGAGAGGGAGGTGCCAGCTCAGGTATCGTCTTCGTCACTTGACCTTGGCTCAAATTTATGATGTCCGTCATTAATAGATCTAGTGTTGCTTTAGAGCGCGAAGTCAATAAATACACTGGAGAAAAAAATATAGCTCTAATATAATATAAACCTTTTTCCAATTATTAAATGAAAATAATAATGAAATTCCTGTCCTTAATTTTCAATAAACTACATAAGCTAACTGAAATTCTTGAAATTCACACAAAAAATTGAATTTCCAATCAGAACTTTTTATTGTTTTACTTTTTTAAAGTGATAGAAAAAGTAACAGTTTTTCAACTATACACTGTACATAATCGATTGGCCTGATATCTTTTAAAGTATTTATTTTAAAAATACGATTAAGTATTTAAATTTCCATTGTATGGCATAAAGTTAAAATTAGATGAAATTTTAAGCATATTTTTGTAAGAAAATTTTTTAAATAAACATCATTGACAAAATTAGAAACTTGCATGAAATAAAACCATACATATTTCACAATAAAATACTTTAATAAAAATTTACTTGACCTATACATAAAATAACTATAGTACAATAACAGTATGTACATATTTACACAATTTATATGTAAAATGTTTCAGGCACACTGGATTTTTTAAATCTCTACAACAATTATAAGCATGACATTTCATTCAGAAATGTCTGAAATACCATTCGGTTACTACACAGTCAGTAAAACACACAATAATACGAGTACATTCAAGATAAAAATGAGAGTGAGAAGTATGAAAAACTCTGCTACACGTCAAATTCCATTTAATTTAGAATGTAGCCTACATAAAAAAAAAAATACTATCTTTTTTTGTTTGTTAGTGTGCTTTCGCTGCACTGTCTGAAAATTTATTTTAAAACACCTTTTTTTCAGTATATATATATATAAATTTCGCTTAAATAACGTAACATTTATTCCACTCGCTATAATAAAGTTTTAAAACGTTAACATTTTTTAGAATTTTAGGTAAATGTGAGAGGATTAATATAAATAATTACATGTGAAGAAATATCTCTCTCACGTTTCTAAAATAAACATAAATTACTTTTAAGAAATTAAAGTTCAATAGCATTAAGAAAGTCTTTCATAGCTATTTTTATTAAAAAAAAATTTATTTGGGTTCTGTAAAAATTTTTATAAAAGTGCGAACACAGGAATTTTTTTAAAGGGGGGGGGGGTCTGGGGGGGAAAGTTCATCATTCTTGTATCATGCTATTTTTGATTTTTTTTCGATTTTCGGGGAAAAAAACACAGTAAAAAATAATTATTGAATAAATAATTAGCATTAATTAATAAAATAATCATTTAAAAACAAATATTTAATTAAATTTTACGTATTATATACTTAGAATTATAACCAATCGGAAAAAAAACAAGGGGGCCTTGGGGGGGCGGACCCCGGACCTGTGTTCGCCATGATTATAATTATACTTTTGTAAGGTTATTATTTTGTATTTAAAACCATATGAATCGGATTTTTCTTTAGATATAATTATATTAAAATAGTCAGAATAAAAAATACATCAAAGTTATTTTAGTAGCCAATATTATATAAATACAGATAGTTCATCATATATAAACGTAATTTATTTTCTGTTTTTTCAATTTTTGTTTATTGGAATTTTTTTTACAAAAATTATACTTTTACTGTACATGATATTCCTATACGTAAGGGAAATTAAATAGAAATCTTGATTTCGTGCAGTTAAACAGTTAAAATCTTTTCATCTAAAAAATTATGTGAATTAAATTGGTATCGAATTAATTTTCTAAATTAATCAATTGGTTAAGCCAATAAATTTTTTAAAAAAAGGTTTGGTTTTTACACTTAAAAATCAAAAAAAAAATGTTTCAAAATTTGAATACGTGATTATTTTTTTTCTTTAGAAGTATAAAGTAATAAGTAAATATTTTATTATTGGCTTAACTGCTTATATGTGTTTTTTCTTTTTTATTTTCATCTTAGGTCAAACCTATAAAAAATGGCGATCATAAAGAACTTTATAATTTAATAGTAAAGCTTGGTTTAAAAATAAACTTCCCACAAAAACATTTGAATCTTTTTTTATTTTCTTTTTTATTAAAACATGTTATTAAAACATAACATGTAAATAGCCTTTCTAAAGCATCCATAAATGCTGCACTTAATATTCTAATTCGATTTATTTCTTTGGTACAAATAAAAATATTAATTGGTTTAAATTAATGACCTACAAACATCTCGTCAATTCCGCTTCATAATTACTAATTTGTTACCGTAACAACTGTCTTTCAAATATACTGGTTGTTTATGTAATCTTTTTTTTATTTTCTTCAAATTCTTAATTTAATTATCACAGATAACCAGGTCATAAATTGTATGAAGAAAGTTTTTTAATTCTCACACATTACATATTATTATCAGCTCCAATAAGTTCTTATTAAAAAACTCACAAAATATTCAATAAAATTCATTAGTTCCACTTCATTCAATTTGTGTCATAAGTATCGAAGCAAGAATTATAATTTTCTTTTCTTTTTAATACATCTCAAACATAAATAGGGGAAAATATTTTTTAAAAAAATTAATTTCTGAGGTATTTTGAAATATTTTTTAAAAAAGGGGGGGGAGGGTTAGACACATAATGATGAAATTGTAAAAAGAATTCAATTAATCCATCAGGTCAAGAGGTTAATGATTACTGAATAATATTATAACCTAAATCCTTTTATCTATAAGTGACATGCAGCGAAAGTACACATTAATTTTAAACAGAAATCAATGAGTAGCAGAAAAAAGAATAAAATAAAAAAAAAACGAAACAAGAAAGGTTTTGAAACAAATCCCACTGGAAAAATGAAAGAAACCCGTATCTTAACTCATTTGTGATTAAAAAAACAAATCAAATATTATCTTAGAAATAAACATATCTCTTCCGTCTGTGAATACTTTATTTCATTCTCCCAGATGGCAACAACTAGTCTAAATTCCTAGCCTAGTTGATAACAAAAGAAATGGTTTTCCCCGCAATCATGAATACCATCGACAAAGGATTGGCGATACAGGATGCACGCAAAGTATTTCCATTCATTGTAGAAAGCAAGAAGTGGTATTCCATGTGATGTATCTGAAAGAAAATAAAGGTCCTTAATAACAGGATAACAAATAAAAATCATATATGAAAAAACAAGCAGAATTCTGACAATATTATTCGAAAATGTGATTAATAACAAGATAACAAATAAAATTCATTCATGAAAAAATCCGAATTCTGACAATATTATTCGAAAATGTGATTGAAAGCAGTTTTGTCAGACATAAGGCAAATTAAAAATTGCAATTTTAATTACAAATTCAGACTTTAAATTAAATACGTACACCTCTGGGAAAAGATGTTTGAATAAAGGTAAGAAAACCAGAGTTGGGTAAAAAAATAAGCTGATTTATATCAAAAAATTTTTACAAAATAGAATTTATTCCTATAATATTCAAATAGTAGTTAACTCTGATTTAGAAAGTAAATTAAAATTACATGTCCCAAAAGGGAACAAAATGATTTGTCGTTAAATAATTGGTCATCATAGTCAAAACAATCTGCGAGAATTCATTTTGAAAATAAGTTACATTCTTCCCCGACATCTCTTCAACCGGAAACATGCAATCGATAAAAACACATGACTAAGGAAAAATTTCTGTGACAAAGCCTGATAAATAATTATATATCGTTCTTAAACTAGAAAAAAAAAGTTAACAATGATTTATGCAAAAAATAATATCACATGAATGCTCGGACACTCACTCAGTATTCAGAAGAATAACATTTTTGACTCTATTTCCTATACACGCAGTAATAAAAATTATTCAGTCTAGTTACGACTAATAGTTTTGTGTTAAAACTTGGAAAGTTTAATTCTTTCTCATATATTCTTTGAAAAGTTTCTATCACAAAAAATAATTTTATTTTCCTTAATCAGTTTGAAGGCAAAATTTATGTATCACAAAATTTTATGAAATCAACACAGACTAAAAGATTCATTGTTTATTATAATGGAATGAGCTACTACACAAGCAGTTATACATATATATTTTCTATGTTAAATATGTTTTAAGACATATTTTTTTTAAGATTATTATATAGCAATTTTTTTTTGAAAGAAAGCTTTAAATAATTTTTTTTAAAGAAATCGTTTTTGATGTGCAATACATTTAAAATACAATTAATGCGCCTTCGAATATCATATTTTAAATAATGTTAAAAATAAGATAAAATAATTAAAAAAATAATCCTAGATAAGATAAGAAAAATAAATTTTAATAATTAATATCAAATAAACTTTAGATTAAAAAATAAACCTACATTCGATTATATTAAATCCATTTGACATTTTATCAATATGAATAATACTGAATTTTTCAATTATTTCCCTGTAATATCGATAGAATGTTACAATATATTCTGCAATATCAATTCTTTCAGTTATTCGAACATCAAAATAAAGCATATTAACTGTCTGCCAACAAACTCTTCAACAAATTATTATTATCATAATCAAAAATTGAAAAGTTAAAATAAAATACATTAAATTATTTTTGTTTACGTGAAAAATTAAGAACAAGAGTATTCGTAATTAAAAAGCTTAAGCAAAATTTCCTTGGATAAGTTCGAAGATAATGTGGGAACTAGCAAAACAAAAGAAGTCAATATAAATTTGAAACATTTGAAAACGGAACAGGCATTGACAATACTAATATACGTTGAGAATATTAATATAAATGTAAATTAAAATCTCTTGTTTTATCATCTAAAATTTAAAAATTTCTCTCTCTCTCAATTTCATTAATAATTTAACTGAGTATCATTTTTACGAATCATACTTTAAACAACATTAGAGTAGTTTTGAAAATTAATTTTTTATGTATCTGTAGTAAATATATATAATTTGCATCTTTTATAAATTATATAATTAAATTCTATTTCTTGAGATTAGTTACAAAAATGATGATATTTTTTCTCTTTAATCACGAATTCTTCATATACATTTGAAAAGTTTACAAAAAGAAATTTTTCGTCAGTTTCTACTAATAGGCAATGCTTTATTGTAGATGTTAAAATATAGAGTACCAAACAGTATTCACGAAGAGTATTTAAATATATAACAATTTCTTGTGTATTGAAAGTGTTGCTGAAAAATATTAAAAATCTTCCTGAAGCTAATTTTTAAAATACTTAAAAACTTATTATTATTTGAAGCTGATTTCACTTTTCTTAATATTACTTAATTTATAGATGATTTATTTTTAGTAGTGACGAATTTGTAGAACAGAGAGTGTAAACACTCCCCCTCCTCCCCTTCCCAAAAAATGTGGATAAACATTGCATTTATAAAGTCTTATTAAAAAGGGCAAAATATTTGAATAGAAAAATACGCAAAAATGTGGTTTTTACAGCTATCTTCGGTATCATGCATTGCATTATACCAGCGTTTCTCAAATTGTTGATCGCAACCCATCCCCCAAGGAGGGTGTGATAAACTTACGCGGGGGGCGCGAGCGTATCGAAAAGTTGAAAATAAAATATTTAAAATAATGATCAATTTACTGAAAGGAAGCCAAAACAAAATACATTCTGACATAATAAAAAATAAAATACACATTTACACTGATATGATATACTCATAAATATATCAGTATTGCACAAAGTATTTGATAATTAATTTATCGATTCTAAATTAAAAACAAGTTTAGTAGTTACGAGTGACTCCCATGGGCTTGACATATACAAAATTTAATACTTATCTTGATAACTTGTATGGTTTATAATTAAAGTCGTATTATAGCTTTAGCTTTAAAGTATATTAGTATTGCCTTCAATATATTACTATTGTAAGAGGGGGTGATAAAAATTATTACTAAAAATTGGGTGGAGAATATTAAAGCATTGAGAAGCACTGCATTATGTAATTAATAAAACATTACAGGATTACTTCAATGGATTTTGCCAAATACGACTGGGAGTATTTGTCTGTCAAAATGACCTTTTAATTATGATCAGATCATTAATTCCATTGAAAATATTGAGTCAACACCAGCTCTCCAAAGAAGGTTTTCAAAATATATAGATATTTGCTTAAATTATGGTAAACAGAGGAGACTGGAAATATGTATAATTATATTATATAGCATGTAATTTTTTTTGTTTGGAATATGTTTTCTTAAATTACAAAGACATATTTTAGAATTATAAAAATATAATTTTTTTTATATAAAATATAAAAATATGTAAGAAACAAACTCTCATTCAATTCCTAACATATTCGATAGTTAAACTATTTTAAGCAATACACAAGGATTTCATTCAAACACATTCATAAAATTATTCATAGGATTGTTTTCTCTGCAATTACTTTTTCAATATCTTTTATTTTGATATTAATTAGCTGAATGATTGATTATTATTTTTAAGATCATATTTGAAACTACACTAGGAAAAAGGCGATTGACACTTAATATTTCTTCTTAACACACTTTTATTAGTTTGATCTGTATCTATAGAGACGGAATGTTTGAAATATAACGATTCGGGACCCATCCGAGGCCCCGTAAACGGAGAGAATACCCTTCAAACCCCATTAATTAATATCCATTGAAGATCCTGACCAATTCCAGCAGCCACGTAATTCTGGCTTCAAATATTAAACTCAAGGATAAATTCAACAAAGAATAAACGATAGTTTTAAAAACTAAAAAAAAAGGCTTTTATATTGTAGATCGAACTAAAAAATGAAAAATAAATTATAGTTTAAAAAACAACTAAAAAACACTCTTTTAGAGTGAATCGAACTAAAAACTAAAAAAATAATTCTTAATATAAGAATAAAATGACTAACCAGAAAATTAATGTCATTGTGGTAAAAGCGTGGGGTGCTTTGTACTACATTTTCACAAACTCAGCATTTCGGAATAGAACTAGTAAGAAATTATAACAATTAATATAGAGAGCACCCACGCTTTTTATCCCAATGAAATTTTTCTCGTTAATCATTTTCATTGCCTGTTAAGGTATTTTTACTAGTTCGATTCTCTATAAAAGCGTGTTTTTTAGTTTTTTTAAAACTATAATTTGTGTCAATTGTAAATGATGTGGCTTGAAACTTAATTTTAATCGTAAAATTTTCCAAGCCGTTTTCTGAGGCATCCCAAGTTTACAGGCGATAACTCTCGTTGACTTGAGTGGACTTCGAAAAAAACTGTGCCTCACATGATACCATCACAGAAAGCTCTAGTTGGTTGGTCTTTTCCGCAACAACTCCTAAATGCACGTTGCACGGATTTTCCTGATCTTGGATATATCACTCATTTATTAATTAGTCTTTTTTAGGCAAACATATTGAATTGTTTATTTTGAAAATAACTGTCAAGATATTTAAGATAAAAATCTGTACTTAATCGTAATGTTCGTAATTTATAGGTAATATTGAAACATGAAACATTTGCTTCGATTAATAAACCAGTCGTTAGTAGTCAGTACCTATAACTGTGTAATACTTAAGATTTGAACCAAAATTAAATATAGATTTGATGATGTAAGAAGGTAAAAGATTTGAGGAGAAAAGATAAATTTTTTACTGCGTAAAATTTTAGATTACTGCAATATTTAATTCCATAGCTTTGAAGAGGGTAAGACAAATTATTCGGAAAGCAAATACTTTTTTGAAAAAAAAAAAGAAATATGTTGTATGGTATGTGTTCTTTTCAACATAAAAAACCAAGTATATGTAAACTTCCTCAAAAAAAAATAAGAAACTGATATATTTTTTGTAGGATTATGACATTTTTTTTAAAAAAAAAGACTATCGTGAAATAGCGGAATTATTACTCCTGTAAACATTAAAGTTGTATATAAACTAATTTTTTTTACTTAATTCCTCATTTTAAAAGTAAGCTCAAATAAGAATATATTTCATGTGAAAGCAACAGCAAAAAATCAACACAATCAAACTCGTCAACAAAATTTACACGAGTTCTAATGCCTTTGTAGCCCAGTGGCCGGGTGGTAGCGAATCGGACTTCCACGCCACAGGTCCGGGGTTCTAGCCCTGGGCTGGCAAGATAGACTCAGCCTTTCATCCCTTCAGTGGGTTGTTTAATGAGAACCAAGCTTGCTTGGGGACTAAGCACTGGGGTTTTTCGCGTAAGACTGACCACACCTGACCATAACATCTGCTCATGCACCGCAGCGCCCAAGGTCACAAATACTGAGATTGGTTCAGTCGGCCTTGGTCCTTATGGACTGTTGCGCCACTGAGTTTAGTTTAATATCTTTGAAATCTTGAGCGCCTTAATACATATAAAACTTTTTTAAGGATTTGTTTTTTAAGCATATAATAAAAATTCACATATTTTATAAGAATGTTGTTACGATTTGATGATTTGTTAACCGAAAATGTTTGTTTCAACTCTTGGAATAATTGGTTATTTATTTATTTTGCTGCGTAGCTAAAAACGATATGATTTGTGTCTTAATTTTGTGATGAAATTTTTCTTAAGTTCTGTATTATAACATAATGTCAACCAATTTCTAAAAACTAAATTTGTTCATAAGTGTGGCATTTAAGATAGTTAACATACATGGTCTTTTTTTTATCATTGAAATAAGTTTTGCGAGTGAGTACAAGAATTCATGGCTGATGCGGATAAAAATTTTTTTGTTTTAAAAAGTGTTAGTCATTCTTATAGATGATGACTCAAAATAAAAACATAAGTTTGACTTTTTATTTAAATTTAATATAACGAAAGAAATTTTTTTTTGCATAAATTGTATAATTAAATTTTTAAGAGCCATTTTTGAGAATGTTTGTTTTATGGAATTTTTTTTTATTTTAATGTCCCTCGCAATTATTGTAAAATTAATCGTATTTAAAGAGCTAAATACTTGTAAAATTATTTAATTAATTTGGAAAAGATTTAAATATTACATAAAATTAAAATTCCTTTAGGAATTTTCCTATTTTATGTTACATTTTCTGTGCATATCTAATGGTAATAATTACACAAATATGTTTAATTAACTTAATTTCTATATTTACATAAAAGACTGTTAAGTGTTTTAAATACATTCATATTATTCGTTGTGTTCTAAAATGCGCTTTTGATGTTAAACTAAATAAAAAGGTTTTAAATTTTTCTCCCCGGGATTTTTTAGCAATAGAGTCAAAAGCTGAAATGAATTTTATACGTAATATTACATAAAAATATGTTCACATGCCTTTTTTTTTTTTTTTTGCCTAAAAATACACAATGAAATAAGAATATTCTTTCTTGGTGCTTTAAACAAATCGCAATAGCTTAAATAATGAAAATAAGCACTAGAAATTTAACTACATTTTTGACATTATTAGAAACATTTAAATCACAAATAAGATTGTTAATAATCTCTTGATTTCAAGATTTCTAATTTAAGTTCACTTTGAAATTCAGAGGCAAGAGGAAAGTTATTTATTATTAATATAAATTATATTTGTAGCCATTTACAGAAATATCAGGAAACCTTTCAAAATCCTCTAAATGTAAAAAACCATTTGTGTTGAGAAAATACAAAGTTACTGAAGGTAACTTTCTTGTGTGCAAAAAATTAATATTTACTAACATTTTTTAACCTTAATTATGGCAAGAATTCTTTATGGCATGGTTTTCCCTATCTTACAACATTCGTCTTTAATTATTTTGTTCCATTTTTGCCTTAGGGTATTTTTAATGTCTTCTTTGTCATTTGACCTTGTGTTTGAGATTACTAAAAAGTATTCTATAAGGTTGAAATCCAGAGATCGCTTCAGATCTACACCACTGTCTCTAAATCACTTCATAGCTATAGTAGATTTATGATATATTGTTCTTATTCTATTGAAATTTAATCTCAGCGATGTTTGCATCTGTAAAAACCAGAAAAGTTGATGGCTGGAAGGCCGTTTCAAGTATATTTATGTACTTGTGTTAGAGTTTATAATTCCCTTACAGATGACCATTTCACCCAAACCATCAACGGTCTTTTATGAAGAGATCATAATACTACCTCCACCGCTTAATAGTAGGTATTATACATCCCAGAAAAAATTATTTAGTCACATAAGTCACACTTATATGAACAAAATAGTCACAAAATATCAAAATAACATTAAGTAATTTTGTTTCAAATATTTTTATGCGTATTGACTCTCCGATGCTGTTTTCTTAATAAATGAACATTAATATACAAATATCTGAAATTTAGATTCGTCAGACCACAAAATATTTGAATGATCCTTTTCTGTGAAATGTTGATGTCGAAGATCCTTGTTTTACACCTTTTGAGTACAGTTTTGTCACCTTCTACCGGATCTAGAAGTGATTTGTTTGTTTTCTTGTCATCACCGATAAATCAAAAACCAGACGAGGGAAGTTTGTGATTTATAAAAGTAGCCGGTTTCAAAAATCGGCCTTCTTTGAGCGTATAATCCTTTTTCTTCATATTCTTTTTCTAATTAAAAGTGAACCGGAAATTTCAAGATGTTTGACAACAAAATATTAAATTACACATCTGGAACATTTAACAGCTTTTGCAACCTCAGTTTGATTCAATTTTGTTCCATTAAAAGCTGTATTTTTAAAGTTTACCTCGACAAAGTTCATGTTTCGAAAGCAAAAACGATATATGTTATGATTTTGGTCAAATTAACAAAACTTGTGCATATATATGTACACTAAAAAGCAGCGAGCACAAACTAATTCATTCTAAGAAAACGTGTATTTCGCCTCCGTATCTTAATCATATTTAATTGAATGATAAATGCAATGCTGTTTGCTTACATGTTGACCTCCCATTAACTGAACATTAATGTTGTAATAAAACAGCTAAGTGTCCACGAATAACATTAGCACTGCTAACTTAAGTAGACTTCGTAATACTTTTGCCAATGTTTATATATATAAATAACTACTTGATGGGATCAAACTCATCTTTTGCGATTTGATAGGCTAACGTGAAACTATTAAAAAAACTAAAAAGATAGGTAAAAGTAAAATTTCAAAATAAATTAATGAGAAGTTAAACAGCAAATAAAGTTTTTAGAAAAATATCCTACTATAGAGATATAGAAATAATAAGAGACAAAATCGTAATACCTACAAAGCTAATATATATATATCGTTTATATGCGTGGTGTACCTTTTATCAATTCCCCTACTATTAGTTATCACTCTCTCCCTATATATATAAATATATATATAGTTCAAATTTTCAATCGTTTATAAAATACTTCCTATTCATCAATTCAAGTTCCAATACATTTTTTAAACTTGCAGTGGATGACACTTGATGCTAATACAGTTTCTTCAACTATGAATTCATTCATTAAATTAAAAAATGAATAAATAGTAAAAAACAAAAATAACAGTCCAACGGCATATATAGAAAGGAAAATCTTTCATTGTGTCCCTGTAGTGCAGTAGATGTCGCGTTGGACTTTTAATTCAACGGTCGTGGGTTCGAATCCCACCTGGAATGGCCTAATTTCTGAGAATGTGATTTCTTTTTTACTACAATATTTTATTGGAACAATTAAATTTAATTAATGAATAAATAGTAACAAACAAAAAAAAATAGTCCAACCCCTGTATAGAGAGGAAAATGGAAAACTGCAAGGAAAATCGTTTTCTATTTTGTCACTTAATTTTGTGATTCTGTCCTATGTATATACATATTTATATTAATTGTAACTTTTAATAAAACATGACTGTAAGAAAGTTTTTCTTTGTTGACCTAAGTAGGAATTGCTTAATTTTTTTTTATATTATTTGTTTATAATTATAAAACTAACTCTTCTTCTACTAAAATAAACAAAACTCAGTGGCGCAACAGCCCATTGGAGGTCCAAAGCCTACTGTGTCCATCTCAGTTCTCGTGACTTTGGGCACTAAGATACAGGAGCAAATGTTCCAGTCAGGTGGTCAGTCTGACGCAAACCCCCCAATATTTAGTTCACAAGAAAGCTTGGTAGTCATTTATACACCCACTGAAGGGATGAAAAGCTGAGTTGATTTTGCCCAGCTCAGGGCTTAAACACCAGATCTATAACGTGGAAGGGCGATACGCTATCACTACTCGGCCACTTTTCTTCTACTAGTTTTAATAAAAGAAGAAACATAATATTGATAACGCATTGAATGAGTAATTAGAACCTTAGTAATCTGGTGGCTAAAGTCTTGAAATTTTATATTCAGAGGAGGAGTTTTCAATTTAAATTCATCTCGTATAATGAAAAAGATATCGTATTCGATTATAGTCGCCCATAATGAAAATAATTATGTAAATGTATCGTAAAGTTTAATTATTACGAAGAAATAACCTAGACATCTGTATAAAATTTATCCTTTATATTAATCGATCCTTATGTCTCTAATGTTGTAAACTATAGCTATTAATGTTTATTTGTTTGTTTTCAGAAAGCGAAGATTGAAGCAATATGCATATGGAGAAAATAGAGACTCGCAGTGTGATTAAGTACGTTCGCATTTGAAAGGTTACAAAGTAAAGTATATCCACGATGTAACGATGGCTGGGTGTCTATGGAAATGGTAGCCTATCATATAACACTGTTTTTACGTTAAAGAATTTTCAAACTGGCCATATGTACACCTCAGACGATCTAAGAAGTGAAAGACTATCACTTATGTACAATGCTGGCTGCCACAGTGAAGAAAGCAGAGGACTTTATCCTATTAAGGTGTCCGACTACGTTCAGAACCGTGATTTTGCAAAAGCGTATAAATGGATAATATTTATGATATTTAGTGTCACTTATATTAGAAAACGAATATAAAATTGTTTTAAGAATAGTATTACAATAAAAAATTATTTAAGTACACTATTTTGACAAAAAATGAACATAGAATGACCCAGTTTCAAAATTTTCACCTTTTGTGATAAAGGCTTTTATTATAATAATAGTTTGCATGTATATAGCTCAGACCTCTGTACAGAGGCTCAACTAGAATTTTTGAAATATATAACTTAGAAGGGGGTTTATCCATATCTTACGACAACAGAGGGGAGAAATTTTAAGAAAAAAACACCGATAATTATTTCAATAGGTGGTAACTCTAAAAATAATGTGAATATTTAAAAAAAATAGTTCAGACTCTCTGGAGAAGTCTTTACTTTATATAAGCACACACACACACAAAATATTATTATTTTAGAAGCATTTTTTATAAAAGAAGAACATTTTGAAAAAGGTTATTCTAAGCTAATTTTTTGCCGAAATATTATATTTAAATAATTTTTTTTATCAAAATGTCCTTATAAAGCAATTTTATGCATGTATTCTAATCTAAGTGATACTAAATATCACGAAAATTATCCATTTATGCGCCTTTTTAAAATCACGGTTCCGAACGTAGTCGGATACCTTAAGCAGAAGAGAAGCCATGCAAATGATCGTGAATGAAATAGATCTTAAAAAATAATGTGGTGTGAAAAATTATTCACTACGAACTTCACGTATCAAACGCGTTAGCATGATGGGTCCCATGAACACTTTTTCAAAAGCAATCGCAGTATACCTTATCTACAAAGATATTAAAGCTTTTGGAGAACCCCGAAGATGATTTTTTTGGTGATATATGGAAACTATGGATTAGGGCCACTTTTCCGCTTAGGCAAGCTAGACACGTGCCTAGGGTGCAAAAGCTTTAAGGACGGAAAAAAATTGGAAGGTGAAAATGGAGAAAACTATTAAAGTAACAAAAACCCACCCCCGCGAATCGTGAGGGGACTTTTTATTTCAAGAGGTAAGACAAAAGAGACCCACTTGAAAAATAAAAAGCTTCTCGTTTGATGTTGCAAAAGCACTCAAAATGATTTTGAAGGAAATTGATTACAATAAGTTTTAATTTTTTCTCAAAAAAAACCTTCGTTTTTCGAAGGAAAATTTTTTGCCCAAAAAAAAATGACAGTGATTAACAAAAAAATAAGGGGGTTAAAAGTAAAGAACAGTAAAGCTGTAAGCGATGAAAAAGATGATAATTAACAAGTTTAAAACAGTTCATATACAATAATGTATACTCTATCTTGTAATTGCAAACAATTAAATTAAAGTACTGTGCTAATTTACAAAAGGGTGGGTGGTCCGTGATGGATACCGTTAGTGAAATGAACAAAAAAAAGAGTAAAAATAAAAAATCCATTCCTTAAATCGGGAAAGGTAAACTGAAGGAAAGGGGGTTGGAAATAGGAGCAAATTAAAGGAAAAACAAAAAAAATGGAGGTAAGAGATTTGGAAAATCCCCCCCTCCCCGAAATAAAACAGGAAAAGTGAGAACTGAAGGAGGAAGGGGGTGTTCTGGAAATATGGGTGGGGGTAATTATTGAAGTGCCTAGGGCACCGGAGAGTTTAAAAATGCCCCTTCTATTGATGAGTCTTAGATCTATATTAATAGGATCAAGGGACCAAAGAGATATGAGCAAGGAATGGAAGCATAGTAACTTTTCCTTCTACGAAAAAGACCAAAAAGAAAAATCATACTTTCTTGGTCATTCATCTTAACAGACTATCTAGAAAAAGGTCAAATTATCATTAGTTCCTTGTATTTCACAATGCTGAAAAATTTCGTGATGATCTTGAGCATGAAACGGCACGGTATGATGGCCAAAGGCGTCATTCTTCTTGTCTTCAATGCACCTTTTCACTTATCTTGAGGTGCGGTGGAAGAATCAAAATGATGAGTTTTTGACATTTTGCAACATCCACTTTACTTTCCCAATCTCACCCGAAGTGACTTTTTTTAATCCCAAAACTCAAAGAAGTAAATAATTGATAACACAAATGACATCATTGCGGAGGTGAAACAAAATCTTTTGACGAAATTTGCACACCAATGCCCTTCAAGAAACTACGAAAAAATGTATAATTCTGGATGATGACTATGTAGAGAAGACTTAAGAGAATAACAAATAAAAATTTTAATTTCTATCTCAATTATTTTTTACAATAATTAAAAATTTACGATTCCCCCTAGTACATTGTATCGTTCTGAAAATAATTAAGTGAGTCTTGATGGATACTGAGAGGAAGTTCCGTTCTCTTCATATGACCGTGATTCAAAATATTTATATCTGTACCAAAGAACCGATTGCATTGATATTATGAGACATTAGTGTAAAATTAAGTCAATGTGAAGAAAATTAATATTTCAATAATTTCATGTACATTCTTTCTCTGCATATAAGTTTCACATATATGAGTTCCTTCAGTTTGGACAAAGGTAAGAATTTTAAAGTACTTATAACTGTTTATTATTTGCTATCGAGAAGTTTAAGAGGTGTTGGAAACAAAAATCTGCCCCGACAATTTGAGTTTTTTTGCATTTTAAAATTTATGGTTTTTTAATCTTTCTCAAAATACCTTACTTTAACCTCTAGGGTAATTAGAACCCCTTTTAAAAACCTTTTTTTTAAATAATCGTTGAAACGGGGCCCCCCTTTTGAATGGCGAAAAATGAAAAAAAGCCTTCTTTTTTGTTTTAAAACCCAAAAGAAAGTGTGATAAAAAAACCAAAAAAATTATCTTTTTTTTTTAAATTGAACCTTTTTTTTTTAAATTTCGTAGTTGATTAAAGTCTCACTGTATGCATTAAAAATCAATTTTTCAAACTGTAAATTTTGATGTTCGATGTACCTTTTCTGAAAACTCTTTCACAGGTTTTGAAATTTTTTTAAAATATTTTTTATAATGATGGCTAATGATCTAAAATGTTTTTTTTAAAAAACTAAAAAATTCATTTTAAAAATTTTTTTATGTGAAAAAAAAGGTTTAAATTTCATATTTTGATAAAATATTTTAAAAATTATAAATAAATTAAAAATTAAAGCAAAGTATTTCGGGGTATAATGAAAAAGGGTTTTACTTAAATTGTATAAAAAAATTTCAAGCACTTACATATAACAGATTTTTGAAAAAAGGTACATCAAAAACACCCTTTAACATTGTCAGTATATATATAGGGGGGTTTTTTAAAAACCCCAAAAATTTTTAATTCCTTTGGGCCTAAAGTTAAATGGGAAAAATTAAAATCAAATTTGTATTTTGAAGCTTTACGTATAAACTGTCATACCAATTACTCGAATCTTAATTTCTTACAACTGCTCCGTAATTAATAAGGGTAAAAAAATGGTAATTAAGTCTAATACAGTTTTAAAAAAGCGAAAGGAAAAAAAAAACAAAAACAAACCCTAATGATGTTCAAAGCTTGAAATAGAAAAAAAGAATTGTTAAATAAACAAAAACATCTGCAGAAAATGACATTTTAACTGAGATACCTAACGGTTTTCCAAAATATCGTGTGAAATATAATTATTTAAGAAACTACAAACGTGTATTTTTTTTATCAGATATACTATGTTTTTAACACGCATTCTACTGTAATTCATCGGATACCACACGTAGTTTAGGTTCTTATCACGTAATGTTTTCTTTCAAAAAAGACTATAAATATCTTCTTGTTTTTCTTTTTCTAAAATGGAATGGGAAAAAATTTTTTGTAAACAATAATCAAAGAAATGCGGTTGAAATAAATGAATCTATTGTCTTTTGTTTGGGCCACTTGATCATGACACAGATCTACAGGCATTGTTTCTGAAGATTAAAGGATATTGGCCATTGAGTTATTCGTCCTTGTCAAGGATCTTACTGTTTGCAGACGAAAATATTTTTACCTTTTACTCGTAAATTTGCCCTCGTACAAAAGGAAAATGGGGGTTTTTTTGGGGGTTAAAATCCAAAATTTTTAAAACATATAATTTTTTTAATGCTGAAAAAGTTGAAAGTTTTAATCAAAATATTGTGTGTTTCTTTTACAATTTTTCTTTTCAGTTGCTATGTGCATCTAATTACAATATGAAAATGCCCGCGTTACTAATCAATACATTGTATTTATCTCAGAGGAATGTTATTGATGGTTTAAAAGCAAAAAAAAAAATTTTAATGTTTTTTTTCATGTTAAATTTTATTTTTATTTCAAGACAATTAACTATAAGTATTTTCGAATTTACATCGATTACATCAATTTCGAATTTACATCGATTATTAAATTGATTATTTATTCATCGTGAGCTAAATTTTAAAAAAAAATATATAATTGTTTAAAATTTGTGAAATAGAAGCAAAAGAAATAGAGCTTGTGAATGGCGTAAGACTTTAACATTAATTAGGAAATTTATTGGATTAAGATCTGTATTAATGGAACATATTGTTTCCTTTAAGTAGAACATAATTAGTCATCGATGTCATTCAACAAATTTGTCATAGTTTTTATTCAAATTTTACTTTTTCCATTTGTCTTCTTATTTATCAAAACATAGAAATAAAATAATTGAGTGAAATTGCTTTTGAAGGTTTATGTGTTAAATATTTTAAAATAAAAATTTAAGAAAATTTTTTAAAGTATGCTAAAAAATTTTATATTTAGTTGCATTTAATTGAAAAACTAACAAGTTGGTTGAGGGTTCACTTTCCCCATAGACCATTAAGGCGAAAAGGGGCAAATTAAAATTTAAAAATTGGGGCAAAAAAACAATTTTAATTTTTTTTTCTTAAATTATTCTATATATACTTTTCTATAACCTCACAAATTTTAAAACTCAAACTTAAAAAAAGCAGAATTTATGATAGCTTTTTACTTCGTTTTTATTTACATCTCCCCGGGGGAAAAAAAACTTTTAAAAATGACATCTCATAAAAATAAAATAACTAGTCTGTCTTCATTTTAAAAAAACCCGGGGTTTTTTTATTGCTCCTAATGCTTTGAATTTTTTTTCCCATTCTAATAGTGCATGTAACAAAATTTTTGGGACATTTTTTTTAATCAAAGCAAAAATTTATTTTTTTTGAACTCAGAATTTATACATTTTTTAAGGCATTTTCAATAAACATTCATAAAAAGAACTATTGTACGAATACCAATCATGTTAACGCAAAACCCAAACCAACTTTTATTATACATCGTTTGACGTACTTGTAAATCAAATTTCAAGCATGTACGTAAATCTTTGTAGGAGGAGTAGCATTTTAAAATCACTTCACAAATTTTAAGTTTTTTCCTTAAAAAATTACATGGCTAGCTTTTTATGAAATTTTGAGCACAAAATCTCTTTATCATAGTATATATACATAGGAGGTAACCAAAAAAATTTTAAAATCCTTAAATTAAAATTTTTTGCTGAAATCGTACCATGTCCCCTTAAATTTTTAATTCTTATCATAGAATTTACCTTTCGGTTCTCTATTTTTTAGAATGTACCCCACCCCCTCCATAAGTGAGGTTGACACCACTGAGAAAACGAATGCTTCATTGGGTTTATTTCTCCTTAGCACAAAATATATATATTTTTAGATACATTGTACAAACATTAATATATATTGATTAAATATATTTGTTGATAAAATCCTCAATTCACTTTTCCTTAAAATTTACACAAAGCATGCTTACGAATTCATCATTAAGATTCTAAAATTTCAGTATTATAATGTAATAAATATCCTTCAAACAATTAAGCAAAATATAATGTGTGAAGAATTTAAATGAACAAATTTCAAAAGTCAACCTTGATTTATCATTTAAAAAAATCTATTGCAAAAGAAACTCTCAACACTAAAAAGTTTTATGCGCGTGCACAGAAAAAAATAGGTAGAAAAACTCCAACGAAATGTTAATAAAAAAATTTAATTCCACCATCATTTCCATTCAAGAAGAAATTCCATTATAAAGGCTTTAAAGAAATGTGAAGAAATAAATTAGCATGAATAATTCATGTCGTAACAAAAAGGATAAAGAAAGATGTTATATTTCATATTTGTTTCGAAATAATTGAAGCATTATTTTACATACTAAACAACTCTAAATTTGAAACACAGATAAACGTTTATTCGCTTAACAAAATTGTAAATTATTCTTAAAATTTCCATAATTATCATTTTACTTTAAATAATTTATCCACTGATTAATCTTATCTACTACATCTCTGATTATGACGTACTTAGAAAAAATTTCATTGTTCAAAGAATAATTTTTACTATTAATTTAATATTTTCAGCTTAAAATTGTTAAAAATATGCTTTTTTTTAAAGAAAAAGAAAGTAAAAGTATATATTTCTCCCGCTCTATTCACTAACCTTTTAAATTTTTGCTTTTTTAATATTATAAGTAATTTGTCTTTGATAGAATTTAGGCAAAATGAAGCACATATTTAATTACTACTACAAGAAATAGCTAACCTGATATCACTTTTCTGTATCAAATGTTATCCCAGAAAAACATTTTTACATTGATTTTGCATTTCAATGTCGAAAGAAATTTTAAAATTTTATTCAATATTTGTTGGGTAATTTTTTAATCTTAAAAGGAGCAAAAAAAAATTAAGTTTTTGTTAACTGTGTATTTTTATAACCCTTCCCTGATTATTTCTCATAATTTCTGTAATATTTTTATTTAAGACGTCAAAAATTTCTTTGCATTTTATAAATAAAATAATAATACAAAATAATTAAAGAAGATATACAAATTATTAAGGCTTTTTTTATGGAATAGTAAAACTATTAGAAATAAAAAACAGATGAATATATAATATACTTTCGTGAGAATAAGTAGAGATGTCCATTTTATACCTTGCTTTTTCAAATTTACTTATAAAGCCAAAATTATAAAAAGGAGGTAAAGAACTTAAATTATACATTATACAATACAATATCAATATTCATGCTATACTACAGTATCAATTATAAAATTTGATAGTCCTAGAAATATACTATTAATTAAACTTTTAGATCCAATGGAAAGCAATTAACTGCACTCATCATTAATTGCTGGTGAAATAAATTAAATAACAGCAAGATGATTGACAGTAAAATATTTAGACTCAAATTTCCGAAGTAAATTTAATTCATGGAATTATTTTATTTAAATTAATCTAAACGTCATTTAAAAATTTTAATCATACATCTTGAATCTGTGTTTAAAATGCTAAATATTCCCAACATCAATTATTTATTCATTTACACACACGACTCTTTTTCTACTTAATATTTGGTATTTGTGTGAAAATCACGTTCCTCAGTTGAAAGTAGAAACAGGAATTGAACGAATAATTTTCAACTATTTTCTTTCTTCCTATTTATAACCTACATTTATTACTGTGTACATGTATTTAAAATATCACATATTTCCTACTCTTTCAGATATGCAAAGAGAGATTTCGGAATTGTCATGCGATTCAGTAACTGAAAAAAGTATAAATATTTTGTTTATTTTCAAAATTTAGAAGACAGCCTTTGGAGATAATTTAATTTTGGGGGTGGGATGGGGTAAAAAGGCATTCCGAAACTGATTTTTCCTAAGATTCTTCTCGTTTGAAGCTTGCTACTTACTAATACAAGTCCCCTTAGAACTTATGAACAAACAACTCAGGTGGAAACAATTACGGTAAAAAAAGATTTAAATGAAACATTATTCGAAAACAATTTCAAGTCTTAGTTACATTGACAAGATAAATTTCGTAAGTTTATAAAATTTAAAGCAACATATTTTTTTTAAAACATTTGATTTTCAGTTTATAATAAACAATATTTAAGTTTATATCATGTGTGTTGATTGCTTATAATTAATTATACACTTTACAAAAAAAAATAACTTTTATCATAGTTGTCACACATTCTCGTATGGTTCTTTAAATAAATTACGTTAAAAACTGTTGCATTTTTCAAAAAAGCTTCATTCTCTGAACAATTTCTTTTCTTAGAAGTTATTATTAATTTTTATGCATTATTGTACTTTTTATCCACTTATATTATCTACATATCATACTAATAAATGAATGGAACATTCCCTTTTAATTAAAATATTTTAATGTAAAAATATGAGGCTCTAAAGATATGAGCTTCGTACATAAGAAACGAAAATATATCTCAATTTTCGATAAAGAAACGAAATCGCTTGATCTCTAGTGATATTAAACTTTAACAATCGTCAAAAAACTTCCAAGATTAACTAAAAGAATAACCATTCATTATTATATCTAAAATAGCTTAGGATGTTTAGTTTAGTTTGATCAAATTTATATGTAACGAACATTAAATTGTAAAGTGAAATAAGAATAAAAACAAAATAAACGAATTTCCTCGAAAAAGAACTTTTTAAAGTTTACCAATAATATAAAAACGTTTAAAAATTTCATTTGATTAGTAAAAAACATAAAAATTATTAAATTTTCAAGGAAGAAAAAAATTATGAATATAATCGAAAAGTATGGTTGTGGTTACGACTTATATCTATATGTATAAAAGTGGATGTTTGTATATATGCCCTCGCTTCACTCGAACACCGTTCAACCGATCACTATGAAAATTGGTATGTATATGTATTTTTTGTGAGAAGGTTTTTGTGCTATCCTCTTTGTTGCAGCTTCACTCCACGTGGCACTATAGTACATAAACTTCAGCACCGTTCAATCAATCGCCAAGTTGCCAACGGGTAACCAAAAATGATACCAGCTTGACTCTATTGCAAAATTTCGCCGTTTTCATTGAATCGCAATTATGATGTAACGAGCAGCGTTGCTTGCGAATATTACAATTTTAACATAAAAGAAATACAAGAGAAAGTAATAATAAAGCATTTCACATCCAGATATAAATTATTTATACTATTTTAAGCATTTATTACACAAATTTTGTAACAATATGTTACTTTTGCTGAGCAGAGTTGGAGGAAGGAAGTCTTTTTCAAAAATCGACCCGCAAGGAAGTTCCTGTGGTGTTATAAATAAAAAAAAAATCCTTTATATCAGCTATTAGACCTACAGACTTAAAATTTAACAAATATGACTTTGTTCAGCTGAGATATGTAAAAGACATTTTTTTGTTTAATTTGCAAATCACGTAAATTAACTCATTAAAACAGTGAGTATTAACCATCAATTAAAAATGGGATATTTTGCCACAAGAAATAAATTACGTATCAATGTAATATCAGTTCAATTCTGAAAGCTTAAAACTATACTTCGTATAAAGAAGCTTGAAATTGTTCTCGATCCAAATAACTTGTAAAAAAATGGCATAGAGAATTATTCTAAAAGATTCAGAAAGATGCAACTGCAATATGAGACTTATATAATGAATAAACGGTCTTTACATATACATACATATATATATTGCATCATCCGATTATATTCCGTATATGCTATTTACCTTATAGTATTCAATTACGTCACAAATATATATATATAAAATTAATAATAATAATATATATATATATATATATATTATATACTTTCAAGTGAATTTTTATAGGTGCGGCATATTTATATACATTAGAATGTAAAGCAATTAGAATAACGGGTAAAATAATATAATTTTACAGCTGGAATTTATTTGATCACTTATTAGTGTTGTATTTCAAAGCTACAGAAGGCCCACTGCTCTACAAGTTTCCACACCAACGTATAGACAGATTCAATGAACATTACCCTCTCTATACAGCTGATCTACATTGGCATCAAAATTTGAACCCATAAATCGACAACGCCGGCTATAAGTTCACCACCATGATTACTGCACTATCGCAGCCGTTACAACCGAAACTGTTATTGTATGAGCATCAAAGACATAATCATGAGTTTAGTAATTATATTAAAGATATCAAATGGACTTTGTGTAGGCTTTCCTACTCCAAGGGGATTTGAAACAACAAGATATCCAAATTTTATATATTATTGAATACCTGTTTATTAACAAAATTATTAAATTAATAAACATTATACGTTCAAAGGCTTATTATTTGTATACTAACTTCATAAAATTTATTACATCAATTGCTCTTTTTATAGAGTATTATAGAGTATTACTTTTTATAGAGTGTAGAGAGAGAGAGAGAGTTTTTTTATTTTCATTTTAAATGTATTTAAACGAGTTGATGTGAAACATTTTAATAAAAGTGTGACGGGCTCACGCGTTTTTTCATTAACATGTCCTTTTGGGTTCTATGGGCCGGAATAAATGGCAATTCTTTTCCAACCAACCGAGAAGTAAAACGTGAAGGAAAGATGCAAATTAGGAAGATTTTAAATAACAGAAGTTTAGATTTAGTGATGTGGCATTTGGGGAGTGTCATGATAGTCCGTGTTGCAAATGTGAAGAGTATTCCGAGAAGTTAAAATGACAGTAAAGGGTTCCCGTGACAGAGAGCTTGTAGTCAACGTAAGATACTTTTCTACGCCAGTGAGCCGCAACTTCAGCTAGTTTCAGATAGATTGCTGTTTCGTTAGACATTAAGGTAGGAGTTACCATTTTAATATTCGGATCTGTGTTTACATTGAAATTGAGCTTAAGCGAGTTAGTTATTGATAGTGGTCCGGGTTACGTTATTTCGGTATTATATATTGTGTGTTTAGCCACCATAGACTCTCTCACATATCCTATTATTACCTAATCTCTGTTATTGGTTTAAGTTAAGATCTTAATCAAGTAATATTAAGATTATGGCAGCTTCTGGTTCTTCATTTATTCCTACACCTCTAGCTCACGCTGATAATCTAGGAGAAGGGCACCCAAGGCGGGCGTCCTTACAAAAGGTCTATTATTGGCAAGGTAAGATACAGAGTTTTTGTTGAACTAGGTCCCATTCCTTTGGATTCCTTAGGGAAAGTATACAAGAAAGTATTATTTTGGTATACAACACAGAACTATCAATTAATTCGAAGGTAGATTCGGGGGAAAATATTAAGGATGATTGGAATGAGTTACGTCGTCGGCCAAGTAAAGAGGTTGTGGCAAATTTCAGACTAAAAGCAGGCTGTGATTGCGTAATTGAACTCCACAGTGGAATAGGCATATCACAAACAGCCTATGCCTTATTTGCGAAAAAGACATTATGAATAAACAGCCCTTGCTCGCGGGTCCAGACCTTGATCTTAAGTTAGAACTTAGAGGTGATGTGTGTTTCCCTATTGATGACCGCGATATTCATGCTCTAGTCGCAAAATGGCATTCTCACTAAACTTAAGGTATCCGACTACGTTCGGAACCTTTATTTAAAAAAGGCGCATAAATGGATAATTTTCACGATATTTAGTGTCACTTTGATTAGAATACATGTATAAAATTAATTTAAGGACATTTTGACAAGAAAAATTATTTAAATACAATATTTCGATTAAAAATTAACTTAGAATAACCTTTTTTCAAAATGTTCTCCTTTCGTGAAAAATACTTCTATTATAATAGTATTTTGCCTGTATATAGCTCAGACCTCTGTACAGAGACTTAACTATGATTTTTGAAAAATTCACATTATTTTCAGATTTACAACCATTTGAAATAATTATCGGCGTTTTTTACTGAAAATTTCTCCCCTCTGATGTCGTAAAACACGGATAACCCCACTTCTAATTTATATATTTCAAAAATTCTAGTTAAGCCTCTGTACAGAGGTCTGATATATAGACAGGCAAAATATTCTAATATGAAGCATTTTCACAAAAGAGAACATTTTGAAAAAAGGTTATTCCAAGTTAATTTTTATGTGAAATATTGTACTTAAATGATTTTTTATTGTAATACTATTCTTAAAACAATTTCATATACATTTTCTAATCTAAGTGACACTAAATATGATAAATATCCATTTATACGCTTTTGCAAAATCACGGTTCCGAACGTAGTCGGATACCTTAAGCGTTTTCAATTATGTAATTTTTATATGTTTTTGTATTTTGGTCTTGTCATACTTTAACTTTTAAGTTTTGGTTTTTAGTTTTGATACAGTGTTGTTCTTTAGTAGGAGGCCTGATGTAAATGAATGATTTCTGATTTCGATTAACCCCATTTTAACAAAAAACAAAAAGAGAAATTAATAGAATATTTTTATATTTGTATTTTTTTTTTTAGTTGATTCATTTTTATTATTCCTTTAAATTTAAGCTTTATTTCTGAAGGAATCATCAAACCTGTGAAATTATGATAGATTCTAATGAAAAAATTATTTCGTATCAAGTATATTTATTTTTATTAAATATTGTGTAAAATAAACGTCATAAAAATGTAATGAAAATAACTTTTTTATAATACTTATTATATAACAGTTTTATAAATATTATATAAATTCATATATATATTTATTGGTTTTATTTAAATGTGTGAATAAAAATCAAACCTAAAAGTATTCTTCACAAGCAAAACAATTGTGAAAAAAAGAGCTATATTAATAATTGTTAAGAAATACAAGGAAATGCATTTGTGATACAGCATGCTATATTACGCAGAACAGAGTATTAGGAAACAACATTTTTGAATTTATATCCTACGATTGTATCAGGGCATAGATATATCAATTAGTTACTACTATATTTACATTTCGAAATTAAAAAGGAAGGTTTTTAAATAAGTTACGTGCAGTTCAATATATAATTCATTAAATAATTCAATAAGAATTCTTGAAATGATCGTTAAAATGGTTATTATACTATTCAAATGTAATTCGTAATTCTTCTTCATACGCAAATTTTATTTTTAATTATCAAACACCAATCATAAACTTTGTGACACAAGCAATATAAAAGTATTTTATTTATTGTAACACAATAGTTATTATTCAAAATGTAAGTATTTTTTTGCCTAATTCTTAGTAAATAATTCTGAAGAATTTTAATTACTTGTGTCAACTGAATGGGACAAACAAAAATTAGGTCGCTTCATTAAAGTGTATCCTGATGTGTTTTAACCTTCATTAAAACAATTTCTTTCGACACTCTTTAAGTATTTATTTCATTTTTTGTTGTATATTCACATTACATAGATTTCGCTTATTAACACATAAGTCATTTTTCTAATATTTATATTCATATATTGATGTGATGCACAAACTAATTCTCGGTTTTTAAGTGTATCTTCTTTTAATGATAATGAAATTTACAGATGTCATATTTTCATATTTTGCTCGAAAAATGACTTTTTAAGGTATCCGACTACATTCGGAACCATGATTTAAAGAAAGCGTATAAATGGGTAATTTTCATGATCTTGTCATTTTGATTGGAATATATGTATAAAATTGTTTTAAGAATGTTATGAGAATAAAAAATTACTTAAATACAATATTTAGGCAAAAAATGAGCTTAGAATTACGTATTTTCAAAACATCCTCCTTTGATGAAAAATGCTTGTGTAAAAATAATATTTTGCTTATATAAAGCAAAGATTTGTCGAGAGGGCCTGAACTACGTTTTTTTAAAATTCACATTATTTTCAGAGGTACTACCAATTGAAATAATTACTGGTGTCTTTTAGAATTTTTCCACTCTGTTGTATTAAAATATGAATACATCCACTTCTAAGTTATATAATTTCAAAACTCCTAGTTCAGACTTTTCACAGAGGTCTGAGTTATATATAGGCAAAATATTAATAGTATAGAAGCATTTACCATAAAACTAGAATGTTTTGAAAATAGGTAATTCTATGTTCATTTTATGCCAAAATACTGCATTTAAATAATTTTTTTACTGTAATAATATTTTTAAAACAATTTTATACATGTATTCTAATCTAAGTGACACTAAATATCCTAAAAATTATCCATTTATACGCTTTTGCAAAACAACAGTTCTGAAAGTAGTCGGATACCTTAAACTGAAAAAAAACAACATTACTTCCACTTTATATTCTCCTAAAAATTGTAACAAATCATTTTAAAAACATTTAACCCTTTTTTTTACGAATTAAAAATAAGATGTATACTATAAAATCGTAGTAGCTACTTTTATCCTTAGTAATAAGCAAAGTTGAAAAAAAAAATCTATTCATTTTAAATTAAACTAAATTTGATATGTTTTACGAAGCAGATACTAAAGTTTTCATTTAAACAACATATCCCTTATTTCACAAGTTTTCTAAGTTAAGTTGTATCAAAATATATTTGAAAAGGGCAAGACTTATGTGAGATTTTCTTAAAATAATTTAATTCTGGTATTAAAATGTTAATACGAAAATTTGAAGTTTTTATTAAATATTTACCTATTTTGCCAACTAAAAACAATAACTATAAGCATAACTTTTTTTAATATATGTTAAAAAACAGCTGCAAATTTGTTGTTGGGAATTGTTAATTGTGAAAACTATAATAATTTTCCTTTATTGAGAGAATAATTAATAAATTCATTAATTCGTTGCTAATTATTATTGAACGTATTTCAATAATGAAATGAACAGTTCCTAATATTTTAACAGGAAAATAAAATATAAAACAGAATTTAAAATCAAATTTGTTTAGTATCGAAAAAAAAAGTATTAGAGTATGATAGCAGCCTGCAAATATTTAAAACTGAAACGGCAACAATGAAAATTACTCTAACGAAATGGCTTTCATTATACGATTATAGCCCTCGCATTGCTTCAGAGTGGAACGTTAATAAAAATCATTCAAATCAATTAATCAATTCTTAATTTGATTGACATACCAAATGCAAAGGCTTTGCTAATTATTTACGTATTTCATTACACGAAATAATGGGAGCATAAAATTTGGTAAACACGAACTCGTTTTTCTTCCTTTTAAGTGTATATGAAAAAATACCCCCAAATATATATATACTTTTGAAAATAATGCCATAAATGTCATTATAGATAAAAATTTTATATTCATGTGAGTGATACTTACGTCGCACTATAAAACTGCAAGAGAATTACTGGCAACGGACCTCGTAATGTTGAACCATGGTCAATTGACGAGTCTAATACCCGAGCTGGCACCCCCTCTCCAAAATTTCCACACCATACTAAAGGAGGACGTTTGAACCTCGACATATTTAACCTACATCCATACCCTCTGCACTACGGGTTTTCAGCGGTACTAGGCTCGAACTCATGACCCACCTGCAACGAGTCCGTTTCTTTGAACACTAGACTACTGAGGCCATAATTTCATATTCGGAGAATAGTTTCTAAAGTCAGTTTTGAAAATAGTAATAAATTTCACAAATTAAATTGATAGTTAATTGTTATTTAACACAAAGTTACGTGATTATAGAGTTTAGGACAATAAATAATGCAATGATTCGTAAAAAACTGAATGAATTGTAGACCCATTTCGATATATAAATAATAAACTTCAAAAAATAATATAATAAGTTCCATCGACGCAAATAGTAATATACAGAAATTTCAGAATGCAATGTGTTTAAAAATTAAAACATACTAAATTTTTTATACATATTTAAAATAATTCGAAATTTTTATAGGGAAAAAACGGAATGGCAATTTATTTACACAGGTATAAGAAATAAAAAAATTTTGGAAAGGATATTGAAACATCTTTAATTTTGAATATCAATCAATAAAATATTTATTTTAATAAAATCAAAACTGATATATTTAATTTGCAAAATGAATCACATTTATTCTTCTTACTCTGATCACATACAGCAAATTAATATGTTTTGTTTCCGATTAAAGGTTACTATATAGTCACCCTCATTAAATAATAGGCTAAATTCATGTGACTGGCGTCACATGATAACGATAAACCCGCTTGACGTCATTATCACATGATGAATGCAAATTACGAGTTTCCAGCCAAGCATATTATGTGCTTCGTTCAATTTTGCTTATGTTATATATTTTGAATAGACAGCTTCTTGTGTATATGTGCTTTTTTGTAGATTTTTATTATATAAACAACAATTTAGATCATTTATTTGCATCGTGCTTCCTAAAAACAGTGATGGAACTCGTAATTTTGAACCAAGAATAAGTGACGAAGTCGACAGAGGAGTTTTCACACCACTCTACGAACTTCTATCAAATTTAACTCTCTAACTTATATATTAGCTTTCCTACTTAGCAGGGGTTCAGTGTCACTAGGTCTCAAGCCAACAACTCGTTAGAAGCAATGCCGGCCATGACCGATTTTTACAGAATGAAACGAATAGTTAAAAGAAAAAACGAAGTAATGGTTACTGGTGACAACATCAAAAACATTTGACCCAAAATGCCAAGGTGGAATCCAAATTATTTAATTTAAACCTATTTTCAATAATTACAGTAGTTCCTGATTACATTAAAATTAAGATAATACACATCGATAGTTTAAAAATGAATAATATTTTGTTAGTTTTATTTCAATTCGATAATAATTTTAATCGTTACAATAGATTTCTAAAAATTAAGCTCCTTACTTGTGAAAACAGGCATGTACAGTATATTTTGTATCCCATTTCACTCTTTAGAAGGCATTTCTTTAATTCATTAAGATCCTAAGTCACGACATCGAATTGTCCTTAATTCTTTTAATTGCCCGCCTAACGGTAGCATAAAATTAATTGCAATTTTAATTTTTGAAAAGTTCCACGTCGTCAGATGCTTGTAATGAGCAGACGTAATATTGCATAATCCACCAATAAGTTAAATTCATGCGTCATCATAGTCACACGATGAATGAAATCACGTGTTTACAGCCAATGAGTTCAGCCATTTCGCTATGACCAACTTTTGTTTTTACAGATACTTTCTTTTAAAAAGTACATATTTGTCGACAATAATAGGTAAACAAAATGTACTAGATTTAAAAATACTCAAAACTTTTGAAGAATCTTAATATTTGAATACCTTTATCAAATTATCAAAATTTTACAAGTAGAACAAGTACAAGTCGGTAAGTGTTGTATTCAACGGAGATCATGCGACCGCATTTATCACGAGACAGTCATGAACTTAGCGCATTGGCTTTCCAGAATTAAATCATGTGATATTTTAAAATATTCTAGAAATTTCATAGGATTAAGCAAGCTGAGGGATTTTGGGTTGAGAAAGCACAGAACGCTTTTTTTCATCTTAAATCTCTCTTGCGCGTTTCCATGTTGTCACTGCTGTTTTTATGTTTGTGAATGTATTGCTTTTATATAAATGTTAGAATAGTAAAATTATATTGCTAATAAACAAAAGTGTCAACAGCATGCTTTCTTGAATCGTAGACATGGAATTCAAATAAACCACAACTTTTCATACATAATATAAATATTTTCTTATGTCAGATGCTGCATAATGCATAAGTTTAATTGATTCAACTTTAGAGTACTTTCTTTAAAATATGAATGATAAATACAAATATGAAAAAAAGATTATTCAAATTATCTGGGTTATGGAGTTGTCATTTAGGGGGAGTAATTCGCTTCCTTTCACAACAGGAAAGACACTTCATTATAAGTTTTGCAATCTCTACAGCTCAAAAGTTATTTTTTTTTTCTCAGCGCATGTTAGAGATGGCATGTCAAACCCGTATGATATTACGGGCCGCAATTTCAATTTTACATTAAGTTGAGGGCCGCATGATTTAAATGTTAAAAAGAATAAATATATATATATACGATATAAATGTACGCATTTTGTTTAATAATAGCAACAAAACAAGTATAATTAAAAAACATTTGGAGAATTCTACTTATCTTATTTTTAGTCAGTTTGTTATTTTATTACATATTATCGTGTACTGATTTACTGGCCGGCGAAAATATTCGTTGTGGGTCGCGCCGCAAGCGGCCCGCGTGTTTAACATCCCTATTTTAGAAGAAACGTAATCAACCTGATAATTTTTGATACATTAGTAAATTTTTAAGTGTCAGTACAACTAATATCCCAAAAAATTACATGATGAGTATTTTAGCGGGGAAGGCGAATAGTTTTATAGCAGAAATTGCGCTTTCAGTGGATTGAGAAGATTGCCATTTTTGTTTCGAAAAAAATAATTAATGTCAAAAGGTAAGTAAGTGTCTTAGTTTTTTTACACGTTAATGAAGACCTTAGAAAACGATTTGGCTATTTATTTTAAGTGAACAGTGTGTATAATTAATTTTACAGTTGAATGTCTTTAATTAACTAATTAGCTCTAACGGATTAAATTTCCCAAAGTAGAGTACTTTGTTTTATATATCCCTTAATTTTCAATGTAGTGATTCAAAAAAAAAATATTGCATGAAAAAAACTGCAGTAAATCATAATGCGGTAGATAAAGATAATGCGTACGGGCTACCGAATGTTGGCCACATCTGGTTTACTCGTATGATGTACGGCAGGGGTGTCAAACTCAAAGGCTAACTTGGGCCAAATAAACAAGGTTTAACTCAAGATGGGCCTAAAAAATCAATATCCACAGACACTTAGGTTTATTTCGAATGATATATTATAATAAACACGTAAAAAAACCCAAAATATTACATGTTTATGTCCTGACACTTAGCATCTCTTTTCTGCTACCATCCTTTCAATTTCAGGGTGAATTTCTTAAAAATTTTATTATATATTATTGTGTGCCGATATATTGGCCAGGCCGCAAAAATGTTAGTTGAGGACCACGAGTTTGACACCCCTGCTGTACGGGCACTGATATTTTCTTTTTTTTCTTCTTTATTTTACACTTATTTACACTATTTTTTAACTCTTATTTAGAACTAGTATTTTGAAAAGGTGCTGCAGTTTGTCTATGGTACTGAAATGCTTTTCGTTCGGCATTTTTTTCTGGTGAAGGTGGGAATTTTTTTTTGGGGAGTTTGTTATAAATAATAAAAAAATTGCCTTTTTTAAAAAGCATTTTAAAAAGAAGGGCCTTAAAATTAATGGGGCGTGTTTTCTATTTTGATTTCGAAATTAAAGAATAGACTAATTTCTAGAAACAATTTTGTAAAACGCTTAAATTGTATATATGACTAAACATATGAATATTTTGCGTGCTGACAACTTATGCAATGAAAAGTATGATAAATTAAAAAAAAAAAAACATATATATTTTTTTTATTTTCATAATTTTTAAGAGTGCTAATAAAATCACTCTACTCCGAAATCTCTTATAGGGATAAAAGTAAAAAAGGAGAACAAAACATAAAAAAAAAAATTGCATGATGTATTAAACCTCTCCCAGTTACTATGTTGACCTAAAATTGCAATGGTTTTTCTTCGTTCCATTTTTTTCGTAAAATTTTTAATATTAAGTGGGAAAAAACCTACAATAGATGAGAAGTTATCCTCAAATTCTTTTTAGTGCAAAGGGCTGACAGATTCTGTTTTTGAATCAATTATAGTGAATGAAATGAATTTTTAAATAAATTACTATATCTGACAACATACGCATTCATTTTAATAGCTGACGTAGCAAAAGAATAACTACAAGTAACCGTCACGGTATTTAGACATAGATAGTAGCTTTTGCAAGAAAGAAAACGACAAACTGCTTTCGAAACGGTTTTAATGAAATTCCTTCGATTATTTGTCTAATGTAATAATTGCATGTATTTCGCATATGACTTTATTACATATTTATTTTCTACATTATTATAGTCATAAAATATAGAACTAAAAGTAAAATTGGATAAAAATTTACGTTAACAGTATTTACAGAATACAACTTTAAACAGTGAAGTGACACAAGTGCCTTTCAAAAATTCAGAACGATAATTAAATATAATTTAATATACAAATTAGATTCGAATAAAGCTTTTATATAAAACTTTGTTCGACTGTAATTTTATATTAAATTATGTCTGTTATTATTAAGTCTCATTGTATACATTATAGTTCTGAGTTAAGGGAAGAGTTTTTAGCAACTAGTTCCTTTTTTTAATTTTTTTCTTTTCTTCATATAGAACGGATGTAGTCAATTCATCTAGTAGGTTTCACACTTGTGAACAACCCATTAAATAAATTAACGTTAGTAATTTTATCTAATACTAAAACTAAAAAGAATTTTAACTAATATTAACTAATAGGATCTAAAATTAGCTATATATATAATATTTTACATCGAAATAATAATTTAATTACACAAAATTCACGAACTCAACTATGTTAAAAATACTTCTATAGCTGTCCGAATCATAAATGTCTCATGAACTTTAAAATATATATATATCTGTAATACATTGGTCACCAAGTACAGTGGCTCTTAAACTGGGGTCGCGGATCCCTGGGAGTTCCCACCTTTTTTTGGTGGGAGGGGGTTCCTTGAAGGCATTTCATCTAACGTTAGTATATTCTATTTTACAGACATTAAAAGTCCTCGTGGAAAAATTGAACGATGTTTGATTCTAGACTAGATTACTAAATTACCCTAATGAAGGGGGCGGGGAAGTGTTTAAAAAGTCTGTATAAGTAGAAAAGGCAGTCATAATTATTGAGAACCCTTAAAATCCTTTAGCAATGCGTTGAGAATCAGGGAATTGTGTTCAAAATCTTGATGGTCCACTATGATAAGCTGATACATAAAGGGCGGCGATCGAAAGTTTAAGAACCGCTGGTCTAGTAAATTTTAGTTCCATATCCACACACATAACATTAAGATCACAGAATTGGCATATTAATGGTCGGGTTGTGAAGACAAAGATTATTTCGCTAACACACAATTTATACTTTCCGACACACATTCTCAAACATCTTATCAACTTATAGATTTTCGCATTTTACACAAAATTAATCAACAACCAATCAAATGCCATCAAGGGCATCTTTTGTGAAATTTTAGTAATGGTCACGTTATTTTTCATGTGTTCAAATTCTTCCCATTGTTTGGACAATATAACATCTTTTTACACTCATTTTATAATGTTAATATTTTTTAATTCCATTGTGAATAAAAATTTTCATACATCACATTTTTATAATTCTTTAATGTTTTCCAAATCTTCGTTTGGTTAGCTTCTCATTTTTTTAATTTAAAGATTTACACATTATGATTTTTTTTTTTTGTGTGTGTGTCGATATTTTCATATTATTCTATCGAGTCACAAAGGCAGCAGCTTGATACAACAAAACTAATTTATTCCCACTTATTTGTATGAAATTGAAAATTGACTTTGTATTTGCTTCTGTCCCATTCTTATTTTTTGTTTTATTGTAGCCCTAATGAGCATATTTGAGAAGCTCTGGAACTCAAAGTTTCAGCTCTTCAGCCTCCATCCAGGAACATTACTGAGCTGATAACTATTCTGTTGGAGAGAGTAGCAGAATCCGTCTCCGTAATTGATCCATATTCTCATTTGCTGCAAGAAGCATCATTTTGTTTCTTGTTTTTTTCTCCATTTTACGCCATTTACATTATTCAAGTAGTAAATTTATTTGTATAAATTCTTCGTTTGATCCCTTTTCTGTAATAGAGCTGCTTTTTTAAAAAACTAAGTCTTAATTACATCCCATTCTGAATTTCATTTCGCTCTCTATGTGAAAAAATGATCATTATTCTTAACTTTTGGACAATAGTATATATATATATATATATATATATCCTAAAAATTAGGAATTAAAATAAGATAACACTTAAAACAGTCTAATGCTTACTAGAAACTTGAATGTAGTTACGTTAATTTATTCATCGAACAAAAAAAATTTAGATCTTGTTAAAATGTAAATCTATTTGTGTATCAAACCATTGCTCTGATTTCGGTGTTCCTGACAATGTGTAGCATTCCTCTAAGACTGAGCGGGCGCAATAAGGTTATACCTACCAGATTTACAACCATTAATATAACTTTCACCACGCTGTTTAAGAACAATATTATTTTACCACAAATATATAGTATTGATACAAGCTACGTGAAATCTGTAATATTTAGATTTTAAAATTTGCTATGTGGTATCTAAAATTTTATTTCAATTAAGCAATATTTTAGAACATGGAATATGTTTGGTGGACAACGAAATAGAACCCATACCCCACAGTTCCAAAGAAGACTAGCCTACTTTCTTCAATGGGCGCATTTTAGTTAGTTCAGTGCGTGAGGAGAGTTACACTAACGTAACTCTATAAAACTGCATGTAGGCTATTAGGGATGAACCTTTTAATTTTGAACCACGGTCAAGTGACGGATCAAGTGTCACCACACCAACAAGAGCACATTGAGCGTCAGCAGATTTGACGTGCATAAGCTTCCATTACAGGGTGGTTTTCAGTAGCACCAGGACTCGAACCCAAGGCACTACAGTTACAAATTTGTGACCATAACCCCATCATTAATACTAGGCTCGAATTCAGCGATATGCCACACAGCCACGAGCACGTTACCTTGACTACTAGGCTACAGCGGTCGCAAGCCCATAGTAAATTGTGTACAGTTACTTTTCGATAAAATGAGTGAGAGCTCCCAACAAGTTAGACACACACCCTAATTTTCTAAAAGAATTATTTTTATGAAATAACGTTTTTCTTCAAGTAGGAGAATTTCGTCAAAAAATTATTCATGAAATAGTTTAATTTTATTAATTTACTAGCTGCTATACCCGTTCTTCTCACGGGTGAATCGAAACATTAAACAATACAGATTGAGAAGGATAAAGAAGTTTTTAATGAGTTAGTTTCACGTGAATTGTAAATTAAACAAAAAAAAAAAAGCTTTTTGCATATTTTAGCTGAACAAAAACAAACAAACAAACAAAAACCATATTTGTTAAATGTTAAGTCTGTAGGTCTAATAGCTGATAAAAAGGATTTTTTTATGACACCCCCGCAACTCCCTTTTTGGCCGAATTTGAAGACACCTTCCTAAGCTGATCTCTACTCACCAAAAGTAACATATTGTTACAAATGTTGTGTAATGAATGCTTAAAATAGTGTAAATAATTTATATCAGGATATGTAATACGTTAATATTACTTTCTGGTGTATTTATTTTATGTTAAAATTGTAACATTCGCAAGCAACGCCGTTCCTTACATTATAATGGTGATTCAACGAAAACATAGCTAAATGGTGGCAATAGAGCTGAGTTGACATTATTTTTGGCGACCCTGTTGGCAACTTGGTGATTGATTGAACGGTGAAGTTGATATGCTGTAGAGATATGTTGAAGATCTCCACCTGGTAGAGATCTTCAACAAAGAAGATAGCACAAAAACCTTCTTCAGAAAAAAATACATATACATGCCAATTTGCATAGTGATCGGTTGAACGGTGTTGCAGTAAAGCGAGGTCATATATATATAAACATCAGTTTTTATATATATAGATTTTAAAATGATATGATATACCGGAAAAATTATTGAAAAATGTCCAGTCATTATAAATGAGAAAATAATTACTGTTGGTTATCCAGTAATAATTCGAATTAATATGGTTTGAAATAAAATACAAAGATCTATGTATTTCTAAGTCTAAATCTTGTTAAACTCTGAAATAACTGTAAAAACAGTTGACGTCAACAGTGAAACAATTAAAATTATAAGATGCAAGTAAGCTTTTTATTGAATTCATTCAATTTATTATTTCTTAATAATATCTTTATCTTTCGGAATAAATATTGTTTTCCTCATAAGACTATTGTATAGAGATTACCAGAAATTGATAATAATTAAAAGAATGAGAGATGAATGAAAAATTAGAATGGCAAAATTGGGCAATTGGATGAGGCAACAAATAAACGGAAATATATTACAAGAAATAGTTTTAGTTTGGAACACTGTTGAGAAATAACTCAAAATAAAACTATTGCAAAAATGTATTCATCAGGAACAAAAGCCTGAAAACTTCTATTTCGTACTGTTTTGCATAAAAGACATGTCAATGAATTTTATAAATAATACTGCAAATTAAAACTTAATAAACAATTAAGTTTCAAAACGTCGTTTATACGAAATTCATTGACCTTAATTTAACTCTACTTTTAAAAGAAAGTTTTCCTCTATGTTTAATTATTTTAACTAATTAGCTTACAAACCTTAATTAAATAATTAGTCATAGTGACTAATATTTAGTTTAAGTTTAATATAGTAGTATATATGAGATCACATGCATTTTATCAGCTTCCACTTTATTCAAAATTTTAAATCTTTACGCAATATTATCCTATTTATGAAATCAAATATTAAAATAATAATAAAAGTAAAAAAAGAGTACTCGTGAAATTAGTCAAATATTTTTTCGTAAATTTGTAAAAATAAGGTTCACTTTGATTCGAATAAATCAAAAACTGAAGAGAAACACAAAGAATACTGATTTCTTTGAAAATAAATATATATTCCCAAGTCCTGTAAAAATGCATAATATACTCAGAATTGAAAATAATTCATGTTACACTTCAATAGTAAAATTTTTAAAGGATTGTTTGGAAGAAAATATCTGCATAACTTTACTGAATCCTGGTAAAAAGAACTCTGTGAAGGAAAAATTTTCAGCGCAAGATATTTAACTGTTAAATATCAATACTTTTCATGACTTATCTATAAATTTTTACGTGAAAGATTGAATATATTCCTTTATTTCATACTGATAAATGCCATCAAAATTTTTGAAATTTCGTTTCATATATATATATATATATATATATATATATATAGGCAAATTCTCTACACAAAAACAAGAGATAACATCCAAACAATAACATTCGAAAAACACATAGACAGTAGGAAAAATAACACAATGAAGGCATATGAGTAATCCAGATTAAAAATTATAAAATGGATGCTGCAGTGTTATAAACATTTACTGACTTAGGACAGCTAATATATAAAATAATTTATATAAGTGGGTTTGAAGAAGTTTTTTAGCCGAAATAACCTTCCCCTTTAATATATACACTGAGCAAAAAACCAGCCAGAAAATAATGGATAGGAATATCTAAATCCATTACAAGATAGAGGTAACTTACCTAAAAAGTACTTACAAATGCAAAGCCCGTGCTGAAATCTGATTTTACAGCCAAGTTGGTACCAGATTCTGACCTAATGCAGATTTAAATCTAGTGAAGGGGTTTAGAAATGCCTTTACGCTTATAAAAGTATAAAAAGTGGAAATAAAAATTAGCCAAGGGGTTGGGTTTATAACAACTTTATGTACTAGAGTAAGAAATATGAATAAAATAATAATAAGTAATTTTTATCTAATATTAGGTTATGGAGATAACTATAACTATATGAAATATTTAGGTTTATAGTAATAAACTATTATCTAATCTCAGAATTTTAATCCTATATATATATATATATATATATATATATATATATATATATATATATATATATACATATATATATATATATATATATATATATTCAAAAGAATGTTTATCCCAAGAAATTTGAAACTCAATGCAGTGCCGTTTAAAATATTTTGTGATAATAAGGGAATGTAGCATACCCATACTTTCAAGCTGCAATTTTTAAGTTTAAGTTATATTCGCCGTATAAAGCGCACTCCCTTTTTTATGCAGAAACCTGAAATGCAAATGCGCAATGCTGTTAGGTTTTGAAATCAATTATTTGAGATACTACCCCAAACTTTTGAAAAAATAGTATATTTCTAGAACTACAATTTTTTAAGCTCATAAGGAATTTTTTTAATGAACAGTATCGATCATGTAGAAGTCTAGTTTTTTTTTCTAAACTCATTTTTTGTTATATCCGGAGTATAACGCACCCCCTTAAATTTCGGTCTTATTTTTTGTGTTAAAATTGCGCTCATATACGCCGGATTTTACGGTAATTTCCTATATGAATTTCGCTAGTGTTCTCAAAAAAATAGAGCTCAAAATTAAGAATATTGCTCACGATCTGCTGTGAAAACTAGATAAACATTACGAAAAATGAAAGTTATTTTACAAATACTTCCTTCTGGGTCTTGAAATATTGTTCAATTGAAGATCAAGCTGAGCAATTCCTAAAAAAGTGAAAGCGATCGCCACCGTGTTATAATGTGCTGACATTTCTATTGAAATGGGTTTTTTCCTACTTCTAACAA
This sequence comes from Trichonephila inaurata madagascariensis, assembly GCA_019973955.1. Lineage (NCBI taxonomy): Eukaryota > Metazoa > Arthropoda > Arachnida > Araneae > Nephilidae > Trichonephila > Trichonephila inaurata. Next base: position 80,592 of record BMAV01009034.1, read on the forward strand.
AGCTTTGTTACTCAGAGCAAACAAGGAAGTTTAATATAGGACAGGAAAACCACAAATTTTACTTCTTGCACCTGCACACAGGTTAGGAAGGTCTTAGGAATTATTTTAGTCGGTCAAAATTGCTGTTGGCCTGGAATGCAGCCAGTAATACAATCTAATGAAACAAATCTCGTAGACAAAAAAAACCTCTTTACTAGGTATTAGCTCTTATCTATATACCTACAAAAAAAAAAGATATTCCATTTAAGACTTACTGGGCCTTTTAGATAATAGCATCGCTAAATGACTTCGTATTTTAAACATTACTTTAAAGCCTTTTATTTACATTTAATTCAAGGTCACATATATTATCAGAATGTGAATTTTCAGTTTTTTTAAAAAAATAATAGTTTTTATCTTATTCATGATTTTGTTTAAATATAATAATCAAATTAAAACAAAAGTTAATTAATTTTTAATTGTGAAACGCTCACATTAAGAAAAGGCTAAAATAAAATAAAGATAAATCAGTGTTTGAAACTAAGATGATTCGTCCAAAAACTGGATCTAATAATTGATAAACAGTAATTAAAATCAGAAAAACAAGTATTGAGAAAGGTTGCATATAATGGTTTTTGAAACTCCCCTCTAAACAGATATTCTTTAAAACGTAATGCATATACTCACGTAATTAATGAATAATTGTCAAAACAAATTTTCGAGTGGATGACTTTTTTAAGCGCAAGAAAACTAAATAAGAGAAAATGAAACATTGAGGAAAATGCTAAATTATCATCATTTCAAGAAGTCATGCATGCTGTTTAAAGCAAAATCGTTGAGAAAGTTGAATAGTATCAAGATAAATGAGCCTTTTAAAAAACGCGTAATAGTCGTTACATAAGCAACTTCAATCATTAGAAACCTTTTTAATTAGATAGTTTTAATTTAACAGTTTTTAATGAAAAAATAAAATTGTATGAATTTACAAAATTTAACTTTGGAAATAGATGTAGAATAAAACATATGAAATTTCAAAGAATAAAACATGAATACAGTATTATACATCCCACTGTTTTAAATACTATATAATTGATGTAATACATATATACAATAAGAATCATTACTAGTCAAAATTGTCCAAGTTCTCCAATTAAACATTAAAAGAACTGGAATTCTATTTTCTTTCTTTTTTAAAATTGTAACTACATGTACAGAAATTTTCAAGATTAAAAATACTAAAAAATCCTTTTTTGAAAATTGTGAAATATGCTATGATTTTGAAACATAATCCACAAAAAACCTTTGTTTTTAATGTGTTGCATGTCCATAAAGAAGTCTTGAATGTGTATTAACGTCGGGAATTTTGTCCTTTTCATTTACTGGATGGATTATTCATCGAGATAAGTTTACAAAATACTTTTACTTATAAAGATTAGCAATGCATTTATAAACAAGTTCTTTGAAAATGTCAAAGCTTATTTTTAGTCAATCGTTTCTATCAAAATCTGAAATTGCTTTCTTTAAAGAATAAGCTATCTTTTGGCTCAACTGTTTTAGTCAGATTTAATGCATTGTTTTTGGCCATTGACTTTACGTAATGAGGAAGCTTTGGGAATTTTCGAGAGAATTTTCTTATGCTGCATTCTTGAAGGGATCCAAGTGAATGGATAATGGAGAATATCTAACTTAGAACTTTTACAAAATTTACAAACAACCTGATGTTGTCAAGTTACAGAGTCTTAAATGACCTGGTCCTCTAGCTAGAATGAATGAAGATCGTTGCTGAAAGAAAATCTTTTGTCAAAGCCCATGGGAAATGTACCTCGGGGCAGACCCCGGTTAAAATGGATTGAGTGTGTTGAGAAGGACCTAAAATTTTAAGGTCAAAAATTGCTAAAAGCCTGGAAAAGACTTCTTGAGAAAGCCAGGGCCCATTCAGGGCTGTCGAGCCATTGAAGAAAAAGAATGTATTGTTTAATTATTAGAATGAACAAAGAACATTCCACACAGAATATCTTTTTGACCAAGTCACTAGAACAAGAACTAGGGGTCGACCCAACCTCAGGTGGGTTGACTGCCTAGAAAGGGATTTTGCTACCCTAAGAGTGACTATTTGGAAGATCATGGCCAAAAAAGATAGTCCTGGAGGAAAATTCTTGAGAAGGCCAAGGCCCACCTGGGGGGTGTCGTGCTATTAGAAGAAGAAAGTATCGTTTGAACGATAAAATATATTCATGATTCATCGATTTTTCAATAGAAATTTTTTTCAAATGTTGAAATAAATAATGAAACTTGCAGTTTTATAAGAGTTAAAGTGGAGGATCACAATTCTAACCCGATTCTATGTATATATATATATATATATATACAGTCGGACCTCTATATAAAGTTGCTAAATCCCAGAAAAAAGTTCGTTATATGGAAAATTCGTTACATAGAGTCTCATCTTTTAATATACTTCATATAAACCACATAAAACAAATTTTAAATTCATAAAAACTATATATTAAAAAAAGTAGTTATTCACACCTTTTTTAAAATTAACATACGTTTATTTTATATATCTTACCCATCAAAAAAAAAAAGAAAAACTACAAGTAAAACAAGAAAAAGCAATGTGGAATGTGTCAGTGTAATTTCAATATTAAGAAAATAATTTTAAATTAAAATTAATGAATTTTAATGACATTTTCTCTAATTTAAAGCATGCAAGTAATATTAAACATACATTATTTTATAACTAGAACACGAGGACATGGAACAATCCCTGAGTGTGAAAGGGGATATCGAAGATGTTTCTAGTGAACTGGACAATGGGGGTTAAAGGTTGCAATTCTTGGATGAAACGTCCAAAACTCTATCGCTCTCGGCGAATTAGAATCTAATAAAACCAGTTCAAGATTTATGACCACCATAAAATGTTCTAAAGAGAGAATAACTTGAAATGTTCAGAAATACTTTAAAAATAGGGAGGAAAAAAATCACAAAAGAAAAAGTTCGTTGTATAGAAAATGCACTTCGCTATAGAGAGGTCATTTCACGAAGAAAATCATGAAATGTTCAAGGTTCCAGGAAAAAATTCGCAATATAGAGGTTCCTTACATAGAGGTTTGGCTCTGTATATCACTACTTGTTGCATTTTAAAGATCAATACACAAAGAAAAAAGCATGATGTAATTCGTTCACTATGGGTAAGGGAAAAAGTAAGGCATAACCTAACTATTTTGACTAAGGTTCGGCCTTCATCCTATTTGGATGAAGAAAAAGTAACGGAATCAGTTCGAATGCATAATTCGGATTTCGTTATGCATGAACAAGGTTATTATTCTCATCGACCACCTGTTGCGCTATCGGCACACTTTAACACTATCTCGTATCCTTAATAAATGTGACCTCTATAACAGAGTTCGCTCCTGAACTTAGTACATGAAACCCCCTACTGGGAAACCCTTCCTGTTCGGAAGCTTCTTCCTCTAGGCCACCTCCACAGAAAGCATTAAAACAAGGTAAAAAACAAATTTTCTTGGAGGGATGCACGCTTACATGCACTTCATACAGAATCTGTCAGACCTACTTACTTCTCCAGAGCACTTATCTATGACATTTGGATGAGTTTTAAATGACTGACGCTTGTTTGATTTATCCTTTCCTTCGGGTTAGTTGTTAATAATTATCTTAATTTAAATAACAAAATAGATGTCAAGCAAAATCCGTTTTGACTATATTTTTCTAACAGTTTGTACTTCGTCGGAAAAATCTTTCACAAGTGGCAAGTTTATAGAGAGAGTTGGAAAAGGCAGATGTATTTGCGTATGTGTTATAAATGTTGTGATTCACGATCCAAAAAATCAAATTAATGCAGGAAAAAAATTACAAATTTCATTTGTTCCAAAAAATTATTTTATGTATAAAAAAATAGGGAAAAAGAAATAGTCTCACATAAAAGACAACAAAAACATATAAAATTAAAGTACAATAAAATTACAGTGTCACTAAATAACAAAAGGCGATATGGTCCAGAGTGGAAAAGTAGATAAATTTTTAAAACAGTCAAGAAAACAATACTGGAATTTTTAAATAATTAGTTAACATGTAATTTTTTAACATGCTCAAAGAAGCTTATTGACCTTGAATATTTTAACAGATATTAATAAAATACTTTTGAAATATATATATATATATATATATATATATATATTAAATTAACTAAAATAATAAGACATATTGCAATGCATAAAACAATAGAACAGCTTTTACAGAAAATTTTAACGGCCAATTGTTTTAAATTCAGTGTTATATTATACAGTAGGAATACTATGCAGTATAAATATTATATACAGTATGAATTATTATACAGTATAAATATTATGCAGTATGAATATTATACAGTATAAATATTATACAGTATAAATATTATACACAGTATAAATATTATACAGTATAAATATAGTCTAGCTAGCCACAGATTTTCCTTCGAAATATTGAGTGTACCAAAACGTATAGTTTTAGTTCGAAACATTAATAGTTTTTCTAGGGACTGAGCATATCCTTCAAATTAGTCAGAGGTTCGTATTATCGAAGGTTTGAATTAGCGAGAGTCGACTGTTAATATATAATTTCATCATCTCGTTCTCAACATTTTTTTAAAACACAAATAAAAAAAAAAAAATTTTACATTTAAATTACAAATATCAGGGCTGTGGATTCGGAATTGGAGTTGGCAGATTTTTTGGTAAAAGGAGTCGGAGCTGGAGTCGCTAAAAACACGTTAACTCCGACTTCAGTTTTTGTTGGACAGGGGATTTCAAGGAAATTAAAATGAATGAAAAATAGAAATTAATGGTTAACTGGGTTTTTATTTTTTGTGGACTATATGCAATAAATATTGATTTATTTTCCATTTTATTGACATTAAACTTTACACGATGTTGCTGAAAAAGCATCTAAACAGCCAAATCAAGCAAATGTGCAGCCATATCCACCTAGCTGCTTGCTGTTAAGGGGAGTTGAAAATTCCTTTCATTGAAATTTAAAAAATTTTTTTAAAAATTTTTTCAATATATATTCTTTTGCTTGAGAAAACAATTGATAACAATTATTTTATGAAATAAAATTTGTTTAAAATTTAATTTTTTTAAAATTTGAAATATTTTATCAAAACAGAAATTTGACCCATTTTACTAAAATTGGGATTTTTTCAAAATTTATTTCCCAAAATAAGCCATCAATTAAATACTCTAAAAAATGTAAAATGTGAAAGTGTTTTCGAAAAGGTAAAACTCATTTTCAAAGATAAAAAATTTTAATGGTAAAAGGAACTTTTAACCTAGAAATAAAAATAAAGGCTAAATTTTAAAAAAGATAAAACCTTTATTTTAAAACGCAAATTTTAAGCAAAACAAAGTTTTAATTTTTCACATTTAAATGGGGCATTTCAAAAATTAATTGGTAAGGCTTTAAATCAAAATAATGTAGGGTTTAAGGTTTCATCATCAATTTAAAATTTAAAATCGTTACGGGCCCAAAAATAAGATTTACCGCTTTCCATTTCTTAAAATTAATTGAATTAAATTTCTTTTTAAAATTTAAAAAAAAAATCGAAAAATTTAAAATTTTTCCCCTCCAAACAAAAAAAAAGTAATTTTAACAAAGTATGGGAATAATAATTAGATGAGTTTTTAAAAAATTTTGAAAATGGTAGCCCCCTTTTTTCTAACGGGCTCATGGCTTGCAAATTACCCCTTTTTTTCCAAAAATTATTCCTTTAAAAAACACAAAAAATTAAAAGGATCTTCTTTGTGAATGGAAGAATGTGATGTTCGTTCTTTCGAAAATGGGAGGGCTCATTATAGAAGGAATAATTTCCTCAATGAACATAAAAGGAAACAGTTTATTAGAAAAGAGATATGCAAGAAATATCCCAGTTAAAACACTGAATTTTGTTGGATGACGAACAAATTCAAAAGTCAAAGAAAGTTATCTATGATCTTTCACTTAGAATGAAATCATTCTCAGAACAAATGGAGCATTCGAATCAGGACATTTAGACTGCAGACATAGCGGCTGAGTCTTTATCATCTTCTCCCAATAATGCATTACACGAAGTTTATCAAATCGGGTCTACGGTCCTCTATGAAAGAAGAACTTACCGAAGCTATACTTTTTTTAAAAATTACTGTGAAATTTTTCCATTTCAAAAACAATGCAAATTTAATATAAATAATCGCTATAATCTTTTTCTGTAAATTTGATATGGTCGTTCTATGGCGACCATATCTTTGATTTCGCGTGTTTAGGGGTGGGATTCTCAAATGAATCGACTTTTTAAAAAATTCAATATGACTTTTTAAGAATAAAACAAATTTCTAATAAATTAGATCACTTATATTAAGTGAGAATAAAAAACACACAGCTGTAGTTAAACCTGATTGAACTTTGATCCTTATCTAAATAATTTATTACCCTCCTTTTTTAAACTGTTTAAAACAATTCTAAATAAAAATAACATCCCCTTAACAAGCTAAGGTTCAATCACTTTCAGAGAACTTTTAGGCACGCGTGCAATAGTATACCTTTAGTAATTCCGAAATCTGGTAACGATGGCCGTCAATTCCCCTTCTATCTCTTCTAAACTTTTTTCTAAATTGCCATCCCGCTTCTAAAACTTCTGTTCTTTTAAAGGCTATCTTATTTGCATTTACAATTGCATTTCACTTCTTTTGGGTTGGAAAAAAATTTTCCAAATCTTTGGCCCTCAAAGAACCCAGAGGTTTTTACAGGGACGGAGCCCCTCCACATCTATTAATTCCTTTAAGTTAAAAAAGTATAAGCTGTAACACATGTATTTATGTTTATATATATTTCAAGGAGTCGGAGTCTATATAATTTTAAAGTTCCTGCAGTCCGAGTTGGAGTCAGTCTTTTTATCTAATGACTCCACAGCTTTGCGAAGTACACATAATCATTTATTTGTTCCTTATTATTTAACTTTCCTTTATATATTAAAAATACAAGAAAAAATTTTTTGAAGTCATTGGTCACGCATCAATTTAAAGGCAATGATACTTAACTAATTATATTTCCATTATTTCATATACTTCACATTAATGAGATAAAAAGTATAAAACTTTTCTTAGATAAATTGCTGATTTTTTTTTTAATACAAAAATGAAATGTCATTGAAATATTTAAAAAAAAAACAATTTTAAGAATTTGAAAATTTGTAATATTAACTAGCAGTGTTCAAAAAATTCGGCAGACGGAAGCCCGAAAACGGTATTCATTGTTTATTTCCTTTTGTGTATTCATAAAAGATCACAATACAAGATAATCATTAACAATAAAAGTGGTAATTTATAGATAATTAATACATTTAAGGATACTTGTTCCTTTTTTTTCTATCATTATTCAAAATTTTGAGTTCTTGTTCTCTACAGTAAACTAATACTCCTTCTTCAAACTGCTGCAAGCTGCAACCCACTTGGTGGCAAGAAAAACTTAAACTCACGGCCATTAGAATATGCTTATTTCGTATACTTGGGATTTGTTTAACATTCAGGTGAGGTTGCTAGACTTATTAAAACTCATTTTCATTCGTCTGCACCTTTTTAAAAGTAGAAAATTTGGAATAATTCCTCTATTAAAAACCCCGCTTCTCAATCTCTTCATTGTTAATATTCAGTTTGTGCGCTTATTTTATTTTAAGAACGAGTTTTTGTCTCATTTCGTGCACCATCTTGGAAAAGGAAAGGATTTGATTGATGGGAAGTGAAAATAATTCTAACACAGCTAAAACATAACTAAATGGAATCGTGTTTTTAAAATCACTATTTCAAATAAAAACATATTTTAATACTTAATAAATTGAAATTTAAATTTCTTTATATACTTTCTCTGCTTTGCTTCAGAAATAATCGTTGTGACAGTTTCTTGTCAATTTTTACTAAGATGTAACTTTCTACTGGTATACAGAGTTAAAATTGGAATTGGTAATCTACTTACACTTTTTTGGAAACATTTGTTGAAGTATATAAACGTGAGATGAATATATATCTTTTAATTAAATTCTAGTATTTGTTAGTATTATAGTAGGAAGGGGGACTTCCCTCCCCTTCATACTGTTGTTGTCTAGTAGAAAGTAATTATAAATATATCAAGGGTGGTTTCTAGGGCTGAACAAACCGCAACCCCTGCTCGGAGCGGCAAATTTTAAGGAATGTCATTTGGATCTAATTTGAGAAATATTTTTTCTTGTTACAAAATTTTTATATATTTCTTTAATATTATTGGTGGAAATTTGGTATTTCATTTAACATATTTTATTTCCTTATTTTGTGCTCTGTATTTTAAATAATACAGTTTTCTTTTCTGTTGAAACTTGAAGGGTTCGAGACGGGAGTGTATGTAAAATCATGAAAATTGATATGATTACACATCTTTCACTAGTAACTTTCTTCCATCACGGAGTGGAGTCACAATGGACATTCCTTTCACCCATACGATGTACGGCGTCAGCAATCCAAAAGGGGACAGGGGTAATTGGAGTTTTAGGTAGATAAAGAGACAGAGGAGATATTTTATTTTCGTTTCGAGGGTAGTTTTTCTATAAGCTAAAATAAACGCTTGGGATCCCCACCATCAGTAGACTTATTTTCGAAGAAATTGGTCTGCTGAAATAGTCGATTTCTTCTCTTATATTTCACTCGTTTCAAATAACAACAGGTAATTATGTTCTTAATTTCGAATTATATTGTATTTTTAATACTTAAAATAATATATATAATTGTTAAGCTGCCGTTTTGTCCGCAAGAACTAAGCGGCTGATAATATATTCAGCCAGCAAATACCACTAAATACAAAGCATAAGCTTAAATCCATGATTATTTGGCTTCCCCATTGATATTGGCTTAGCTCATAATTTCTTGCACTTGTTATAATCACTGTTTCAACACTTTTATCATCATTTACAATTCGATGCAAAAAAAAGGACCTTCAAGTTTGGGCCCTTGAGGCAGCAGTTCACAAGTGAAATATCTTATTTCCATTTGCTTTTCATGCAGCACCTATTTCCTTGCTTTTGGACCATTCTCTTGGTTTCGAAGCGTAATTAAATTGCTTATTGAATTACTCCCAAAATTTCTGCAATTTTTCCCCGTTTTACACGAGTTTTTATTCAATAATGTTTCCAATTCTGAATCTTCAAACATTTCTGGCAATTTTTTCTCGTTCCCTGTCCTCCGTATTAAAATACTACTTTTGAATCTGTGCATTTAAATTGAAATTGGTGGATTATTGTCCTCACAGAAAAATCAATGACTCTCAGCTGTTTCTTCCTTCAAATGGAAGCTGATAAAAGATTTTCAGCAAATTACGTTTAGATGGCTAAAAACTTAACACCTTTGAAGTTCAAAAAACTATGTAGTTTATACTTCGACAAAATAAAACATACTGAAACTAAAACCTAATGATGGTACTTTAGAATGAAGGTGGTTGGTAATGAACCGATGCGATTTAACATTAGTAATGCCCATTCTTGTAATCCATTAAAACTTACTTGTTCCCCCAATATATAATCAGAAACTAATTAATTGTACATCTAGGATAATTGATATTTTTCAAACAATATTAAACAAAAAGTATCATTTAAAAATAATTAATACTTAATTATGTTACTTATTAACATATCCATTTATAAATTAACACTAAACGTCGGTAAGAGGAGAAAATAAAAATAGAAATTGTTCTGTTTCAGACAGATATTATCTAATTTTATCAGTTCATTATGCCCTCTTCATCAGTGTACTATATTCGTTTTAATTTTTACTATTAATTAAATGATTTGAGTAAATATGATTAAAAAGTATATTTGACATACATAAAAAAATATAAAACTGGTAAAAGTTAGCATATATACTGACAAGCATTTCGATTAGATAAAATTGTCTAGCATCGTGTAACATCATCGGCTACAAATTGTTTCGCCAAAGATTCGTGAAGACATAGCAATTATTGGCAAGCCACATGAACTCACGACGTCTCAAAAATTGCTCACAGTTCTTGAAGGTCTTAAGGAACATAGGCACATGATCCGAATTCTCTCTCAATAGAAGAGATTTCTAAATGCGTTCCCTGGGATTGAGATCAGGGGCCCTAGATATCCATGAAATCAAAGTCATGTCTGCAATGCGGTCGTCGAATCATTCAGATTCGGATGCAACTCAGAAGCTATGGTATGATAAGATGTCTTTTTGACGGACGGTCCCTAGCGGAATGCTAGAGAAATACAAAAGAAATCACTTCGTTGGAAACGGTATCTGGAAAAGCTGACCTATAAGGGATGATATCAAACATAACAGGAGTCTCTTATTTCAGTCAACGTAAATGGCTTCCAGACCAGAATGTCACACTCCCATCAATTCCCTCGATCCCATATGCAATCAACTAACGTACTTTCATGGAACGACGGCTTCTTTTACCTTAAAACAAAGAGATGACTCTGGGATGTTATATTTGCTTACATTTTTACATGCAACCAGCATTAAATTGCCAAGTTATCACTTGCACTGCGGTCTGTCTATCCCCTGTTACAATGCGAGCTATCCGACGATGATACTACTTATTTATATTTTTTTCTTATCGCAGATGGGTATTTTGGCGAGGGTTTTGCCGGTATCATAATACTGAAGTATAACCGTAAAGTAGAGGTTCGAAAGTTACCCATTTGTCAAAGACTGGAAATTTTCCCACGACCAAATATGCTGAGACCTTTTGTCTTACTCATACTGTGACCGACTATTACTGATTCTAATCCACATCGCTTCTTTTAATATGGGTTAATTGATCTCCAATTATCTGATTTCCAATTACAATAGCACCCTACATTATTACATTTGCTGAATGTCAAGGTTTTTGACTTAGCTACAATTTTATGTAAAGCTCTGAAAGATTCTATATACTTAAAGTTATTATGAAATAAAATATATAATTTACATTATTTAAAAACTCATACATTTATACATAAAAGCAGCAAATAAAAGCGCATGCACCAAGCTTACGAGGGACAAAAACGTCTTTTTTTTTCATCTTAAAGGATCTCAGCTTTTATGCGCTTATCGCAAAATTTAGAGAATTTTCTTTACTCACATGATTTCGTAGTCTTAGCACGCTGATGGGTCGGATGCATCGTCCCACCAAAGAATTGAAGTAGCAGTTAAAATGTAATTCCCATTAGAAGGATAAATAAAAAGAATTAAGTATCACACGATGCTTTGAAGGGTCATAATTAATTAAATGAAATTCCACTCAAAAAATAAAATAGAAAATCATTACATATAATCTATGTACGTGAATGCATGTGGAACTCTTTAGCCTAGATGCTTAATTTTAAAAATTAGAATTAATTTTGTTAACGTGAATAATATTACATAAATGTTTCTTAACAAAATTTGAAAGCATGTTTTTAAAACCTTATGAACATGTTTATGTTTCAATTAACACATTTTCATTAAATTGAAAACATTTAATTACCAATATATTTAAACTTCATTTTAAAATTTTTTTTTTTTACATATTTGTCATATTACTCAATACTACTTTTTAATTTGAACCCTCAAATAATTAGTTTAAGTCATTTGTCCAGAGCAAAAAAATCATTACAAACAAAAATATAAATCAAAAACCCATAAAGAGAAAGTAATATATCGCAGAATCTATATTTTATAACGTACTAGCGGTCCCGCTTAAACTTGTTTAACAACCCCTTAATATCCGACTCCCTTCAACCGGAAAAAAAGGGCATAAATGGAAAATTTTTTCCTGATATTTAGTGTCACTTAGATTAGAATACATGTAAAAGAATTTTTAAGGACATTTTAAAAAAAAAAAGTTATTTAAATAAATTTTTTGTCAAAAATTTAACATAGAATAATTTTTTTTTCAAAATGTTCCCTTTTGAAAAAATGCTTCTATTATAATAATTTTTTTGCCTGTATAAAACCCCCAGACCTCTCTACAGGGCCCAAATGAATTTTGGGAAAAATATAATTAAAGGGGGGGGTTTTTCCATATTTTTTCGACAACAAAAAACCAAATTTTAAAAAAAAAAATTGCCAATAATTTTTTTAAATTTTTGGGAAAAAAAATAAAAAAAACAAAAAAAATTGGTTGAACCTCTGAGGGTTTAGCCCCAAAAATTTTTTTAAAAAGGCTTTTCACAAAAGGAAAAAACATTTTTAAAAAATTTTTTTGGGTTAATTTTTTCCAAAAAAAAAAAATCCCTTTTTTTTTCCAAAAGTCCTTAAAACTTTTTATGGTTTTTAAACTGAGTGAAAAAAATTAAAATTTTCCCAAAACCTTTTGGTTCCCCGGAAAAACCTTTTCAAACTTTTGAATAAGTTTAAAAAATCTGGACCGTTTGATGGGGAAAATTTTTTAAAAAATTACCTATTTTGACATCATCGCATGTGGTTTCCCAATTCGGAAAACCCATTTAATTGGGTGTGGTATGTATTTACTATTAAACTGGGGGAAAAGGATGATTCCGGTTTAAAAACTTGGAAATTTTTTGGTTAAAAAGGGGAAAAAAAAACACTTTTCATTTTCATAACAGGGATATTTTTAATGCACAAAAAAAAAAATCTATCAAAAATTTCCCTTGAATTTTACAATATTTTTTGGGTTTAAACCTCGGGGTTTTAAAAAAAGGGAAAACGATGATTTGAATCCCCTTTGGGCATGCAACATGCGAAAAGTATCAGGCCCGTGCGAAAAAACAAAACCAAAAAAATAAGCCACAAATTGGGGAATTTTTTCCCTTTTGACTTATTAAAAGCCCTAACAAATGCCAAACGAATTAAATTGCCAACCAATTTGGGGAGGTGAGTCTGAAAGAATCATTGGGGTTTGGGGAGAAGTACAACTTCACCTTGAAGTTTGCCGCTCAAAAAAAATGACCTCAAAAAATTGCCCATGTTTTTTTTGAATAATCGAGCGCCCTTACATAATTTTTTTTGCATTTTTAATAAAAATTTCGGTATCGGACCGGGTTTTGAATCTTAGTCTCTCCCCTTGAACCCACACAAAAATATCCCAAAACGGTCCAGCCGCTTAGGGAGGGGTTGTTAAAAAAACGCACAGAAGAATTATATATATAAAGATATAAACCGTATCGTGGCGAAAAATAATTTTTTTTATACTGTAATTATTTTTTGTCTGATTTTGATAGAAAAATTGCAATTTTAAAAACGGTGAAAATATCCAAAAATTCTCCCTTCTTTTTTTTTTTTTCTTGCCGCGCATTAGCAGAATAAACCTCTCACGGGGGTAAAACAATTATACGTTTTAAGATTTTTAATTAATATCTTTTTAACTAATTGCGATGTTGGACCGAAATGGGAATCTAAGCCATTCTCAAATCCACTTTTACTTACCCAAAAAATGTCATCAAAATCGGTAAAGCCCTTTAGGAGGAGTCAGTCACATACAAACGCACAGAAGAATTACATATATAAAGATTATTTGTGAAAAAATATTAATTAAAAACGCTAAAAAGCATGATACCTCTGCACTTTTGTAACAATAAAGACCCGGCTTGGCCAGTTTGACTGAAAGTCGATTTTGGACGCCAACTTACGTCATTTTTATAACAATAACGTTGTTACAACAATGTAGGTGAATATTGAGCTGAATATTTTTAATTAATATCTTTATAACTAATTGCTACATTGGACCAAATTGTAAATCTAAACCATTCTCGAATCCACTTGAACCACACAAAAAATTTCATCAAAATCGGTTCAGTCGTTTAGGAGGAGTTTAGTACACACGCACATAAGATTTTTATATATAAAGTTATGGAATTTTTAAATACAAAAATTTTTTTAACTTAACTCAAATTTATAATGAATTTGCAGTTTCTGAAGCTCTAAGACCTGAAAAACATAAATCACTTATCTAAAAATTAAAAATTTGATTTTTAATTTAATGATTTTTTTATTTAAATTGTTTCTTTTAAAGTTAAATTTTTGCATTAAATATTAAATGTAAAAGTAATTTATTTCGCAATAAGGAGAGTTCATTTTGAAACGTTAAAACCGCACACAAATCAAGTACCCTTTTAGATCAACTAGATATTCATTATAGAGCGAATAAAAATCGTATCTATCCACGGCCCTAATTGTCACATTAAGAATCATGAGTATAGTAATGTCTACGCTATCTTGAGTTGTTAAATCTCAAATGTGTCTACTCTTCATTAAGATCATTATGCATGATGTTAGCTAACATAAACGGGTTTAAACTTTGACCATTTTAAGCATAAGAGCAAATCTGTCTAATTCGTTACCGGTGATAAAGGAGAAATCGCCTATTGTCTTAAAATTAAATCACAAGTTGCGCTCTGATTGTAATGGGTCTACAGAAATTGAGAAATGGACAGTTAATGTTTTTCTAGGTCATCACCTATTTCACCATTTCAAGGTTTGGATATAACTTCGAAGAACAGAACGAAATAAAGAAAACTAAAAAGAGAATACTCTACAAACATTTTTCTTTGATTGTACTTAGTGTTCTCATATTACAGCTCTGAAAGTTAATTATTGCTATATCTATTTAGAACTTGTTTTTGAATTGTTTGTATTTATTAGAGTAACATATCACAGCACTGGTAAAGAGAAAATTGTTGCATCTCAAACAGTTATATGTTCGTAAGTAATTCTGATTTACAAGTAGTGGATAATGTATTGTTTCTCAAGCAATGATGAAATAATCACAGCATCAGTCTGTTTATTTTAAAACGAAGAAAAATATTTTTTTTCCCCTAAGACATTAAAGAATATAAAACTAATAATCGGGTTGACTTTTGTTCTCTTAATTTTAACCAATGTACTTTCTAATGATTTTTTTTTGTTTGAAAAAATCCAATTTAGAGAAGTAACTAAAAAAACAACAACACTTTTTATCCAAGAGTTTTTTTTTATTAGATTTGAAAACTGTCCGTATCTTTTCAGAGGTTATTTCCGCAATAAGTTCGTTATAGTTTACACGTATGTAAAAATATCCCCTCACTCCGTTAGCTCACAAAGAATAAATTTAATCTTAGATCTTTTTTAATAAATACAGAAATTATAGCAAATTAAATTAACAGACGAAAATTAACATTTCCCATATTTGAGAATGAGAAGAAGTATTCTGTTTTATAACAGAAATATTCCACCATCTCATGATGTGTTTTACATTTTAATTCTTTTATTTTAATTTTATAGAAAGAGGTCAGTTTTATTTCAAATGCTGTCTTAGTTTCTTCATAAATATCATTTTATCTATAATTCAAAACCAGTTTAGATTCATAAAAGACTTAGTGTCTGACTGATGGTTTTGCTAAATTTTTTCCCCAAAAATTGACAAGGGTATAAGAGAATTATAGAATTTTTTGTTGTGCAGTTCTTAAAAAACTTAATGTGTTTGTTTGCAGTTTGAAAAAACAAAACAAAGTTTAATTCTTTTTTCTCTCTTATACTTAATAATTTATACGCAATTTAATAGCTTCTGATTTTAGCGAAACTGAACTATTTAAGACAAACTGTGATTTATTAAGCTAAATTATGGTCCAACAGTTATATGTAAATTGGATATACACAGTAATCAAAAAAAATTCTTTTAAAGCTGCTCTGTTCTGTAATTAATAATTTAATACATTTCAGCCCTTTTTTTAACATATAGCTACAGTTAATGACAATTCAGTTATGGCTACAGTCCCCCTTTTTGAAATTTGAAATATCTAATTAAGGAAATTTCATTGGATATTCAAGTTTATTTTAAGAATTTAATTATCTAGAGTGAAGTTTATATACATATATATATACACTGCCACTATCTTATAAGAATAACAATATACAACATTCAATTTACATAAATAAAATATTAAACTATTCAATGAAACTTTGAACAGATCATATGAAATAGATACCCTTTCTAACTTTGTTTGAGTGTCATGAATATCCATTAGATTTTCTGCAAACCTACACACATAGTAAAAAATGCTAAATATCTTGTTTAAATTCGATTTTTAAGTTATAACTTACATAAATTAAAAATAATACACGTATACCGTCTATAAATATATTTTGATTACTATATTTAATATGACATTAGTATTACAAGGTCAGTCAGTTAGTAGTCCAACTGTGAAGCTTTATTAATATAAATTATACTATTTTACATTACAAACACATTTTACTATTTCATTCCCTTTTACCTGTGTCTACGTGATGCTACTATTAATTTTGCAAATTATTATAATAAAAAATATATAATTTATGTAGTTATTATTATAAATTATAAAATTATTATAATTTTTATATATTTAGATCCAATTATAATCTTGAATTTAAAATTATGAATCTTTTACCTAAAATAAATTTTGGTTCATTAATCAGTAACTTTATATTTTGTGTCGCAATTAGTCATATTTTTGTGATACTACTATATATATATATATATAAATACAAAGTATTAAAATTTTATTCTTTTCCTTTAATTTTATGTTATTACAATTTGCTAATATTTTTATGTTTTGTTTAGGCCGTAAACATTATATAAGACTTATTTTTCATACATTGAAATTTTTTCACATTAATTCTTACTTTGGATTTATGGGTTATCCTGTGTACCTAACAGAAAGGGTGATGCTACAAATTGATTGAAATTAGTTTCAGTACGAAGGCTGGCTGGGTGACGTGGTTGGCCTTCTTCACCTAAGGTTGCGGGTTCAACACCGATACAAGTTGGTGGATGTTCATGATGCAGAAAATCGACAGCGGCCATGTCGTATGATTATACGACATTTAAAAGATCCCTACAGTGTGTTTGGCTTAGGTGCT
Organism: Trichonephila inaurata madagascariensis; assembly: GCA_019973955.1. Lineage (NCBI taxonomy): Eukaryota > Metazoa > Arthropoda > Arachnida > Araneae > Nephilidae > Trichonephila > Trichonephila inaurata. Next base: position 97,448 of record BMAV01009034.1, read on the forward strand.
CTCGGCAAAATTAAATCTTAGTACAGGTTCGCATCGTCAGAGCTCAGGTGCCTCCCTCTAGGGAGGAAACAGGGCGTCAAAATTACCTGCGGCGATTGGTATCCGCCTATATGGTGCCGCACTAAAAAGAGATACCAGTTTCTGGGGAATGTGCTAGGTCTGCAATGGTAAAACACCATTCTGCAGCTTTCAATCCTAAACCTTAATGCATTTTATTTATTGGTCGTATTTTTCAAATAATCCTCTGTATTCGGAATTACTATAAATAGTTTTATTTCTAATAGCTTTATGTATAGGAATCGTGATAGTTATTACACGTTTATTGAAGCGTGTTTCAGAATTTTGAAAAATATTCAACAAATTACATTTTAATATAAACTCTAAATTATCACATTTTATTTGGAACTTAATTATTAGACGTGTCACTAATTCTCTTTGGCACATATTTCTTTTTTTTTTTTTTATTTTTTTAAATATGCATATGAAAACATATACATCAGTTGAATGACTCTAATGAAATTTTACTTAATTAATCAAAACTTATAAATAACTTATTCACCGGAGATTTCAAAAATATACCCCTAATCCGACTGAGTGGCGTAGTTGGTTCAGCACTGACTTTGCACACCCAAGTTTGTGGTTTCAGCCCCAGGTGAAGGCAGAGGATTTTAATGATTTATAATGATTATGCGGCATGTTAAAGATCTCAAAAGTGCTTGTTTGGCTTGGTTCCGGATTTTTAAATTCCTAGTACAGTTCTGATCGTTGGTTTTATTACCTCCCTCTTTGATGGAAACTGGGCGTCAAAATTACATTGTGGCAAATGGTATTCATCCACTACTAGGTCTTCAATGGCAATTACCAATCCACAGCCCCATTTCAAAGAAAAAATTTACATTTTTAACATTCATATTTATAGACAGCGAGTTACTTACAGCAAAGCATGATCCTGTGTTATTATTGAAACATTACGCAAATTAATTAGGGGATCTTATATTATTTCACAAAGCAAACTTTTAATAATAGAAATAATAAAAATTTGTTTTATGACACAGAATTAAAAATAGAGCACATTACACATTTTTTAATATTAATTTAATCACAATTTATACAGTAAAACAATTTACTAAAATATCCGTCAAATCATTTTACTTCTTAATTTCGCTAAAAATTTATTAAAAATTTATCATTAAAAGATTGAAAACATTTAATAAAACTACTAACAATATCAATTGAATAAAAATGTTATTATTTACAAATTTCATCAGCAATTAGAAGGAAAAGTTGTAAAAAAGCTATTATAATTTTGCTCCATAATATTAATATCATATTTCACCCCATTGTTAAGAAAGCAATGAATTTAAACACCCTTTTCATTTCTTTTTTAATCACCTACATTTCTAGAAACAGCAAGAATTCAAGTTCGAAAATTCATATCTTGTACTTTAATAAAAGAATATATTTTAAATTTCCTTTTCCAGATTGGTATAGTATTTATTTACTGAATATTTCTAAAATTTCAAGATCATATTCAATCTGAATCTAATTTTTGAATTATTTAAGGAGAAAAAAGATTTGATAATCATTGGTATTTTATTTCTAAGTGTTAATTAGCCCTTAATTAGAGCTATATTAAGAAGGTATTTAAAAAGGGACCCGTATGATTCGTAAAAAAAAATGATAAAAAAATAAAATTAAATTTGTTTAAATATAAAATGCTTTTTTTTTCTATTCCTTTATCTTGGAAATTTTTTTCTCACTTGTTGCTGTATGGGGAAAAAATTAGTATACGCTTTTTTTCAATAAAAGAAATCTTTTTTTTTAAAAATAATGAAGTTAGAACACACTTTTTTAAAAGGAAATTTCTAAGCTTTAAAAAAAAGAAGTATTGTACAAATACTAATATGTTTCAAAAACCCATACCCTTTTGTTATACATAGTGTAATATACTTTAAAATAAAATTTCATATATCAAAGTCATTTTTTTAGGGTAGCATTTTTAAAATCACTTCATAAGTTTCCCAAAAATTAAGGTTAGTTTTTTATGAAATTTTTTAGCATAAAAAAATATTTTATACATCATACCCCCAAACATGGGGGCAACCAAAAAAATTTTGAAAATTGTTAAATTAAAAAAATTTTTTGAAATCGTACCGTCCCCCAAATAAAATGCATGTTGAATGTATTTTTTTATGAGTAGTCACATTATAAATTTTCCACTTTTATCAAGAAAAGCTTCCTTTGGGGAAATTTTCTCTTGCATTTTAAAATATCTTTTTTATTTGAATTAAAAACGAAAATCGGGTGGCCTTAGGTTAAAAATTTATTTCATTGGGGTAACTGAACATGAAACCGACGTTTAGAGCAACAACAGGTTCATGTATGAATTAATATGTAATCATGTAAATATTTAATACTGGAAAAATAAATAAATTATTCACTTTTTATTGTTTCTCATTTTAAATTTTTTAAAAAAAATTTCGTGTTAATAACCCGCGGATTTCAATAAACCTCTTTACACTTTTATTTTTTCACAAAAACGTGTCCAGAATTTGAGGTGCGGCGTAGAATCAATAGCGGTTTAAATTCGAATAAATATGATAACTCAAAAAACAGAACAGCCCTATGATTCCATATGAACTTAACCGTTTTTGACATTCTTCTGAAATAAAAATACGTAAAAGTGTGTGGCTGTGTGTTATTTTTAAAATATCGACTTTGAGTATTTGTATCCCAGAAAATCTACTGATTGCTCAATTCTGTGGTAAAAAAAAAAACATCAATTTTTTTAAGATTATTATCTAAATACTGAAATGATTTTTAATTACCATAAAAACTTCTACAGTTTAAAAAAAAAAATACTCGCATTCGTGATACCCAATTCCCCGTGCCTTTGATGGTGCAAAATGGAAAAATTATCTAAAGGCGACTCGGCGGTTTAATAAAATGTCCTTCCATCTAGTATAGCTAAATTTGTAATTTGGGTTTATCATAAATCAAAAAATTTTTTTCCCTAAGAACTGATAAAGAGACTCAGAAATGTGGTAACATAAGCAGTGGCGTAACGGAGAATTTTAGGGCCCCCTGCAAAGTCTGATTTTGGGCCCCTAGCCGGATCTTACAAAGGATTACGTACTTGGCGTCGTAGTCTTTGGCCCCCTAATTCTGCCCCCCCCGGGGGGTGGGGGTTCCCCACTGGCCCGGGTTTATTGGAATGCTAGAACTTTAATGAATCCCTTGTACAGACTGCATCTCTTGTATTCCTTTTCTTGTTGCTTAAATTCTTTAACTTTTTACTTTTGTTTCCCTATTAATTTGTGCTAGTTCTTTGTTTAAAAAAAAATTTTTTTTTTTTATTTATTATTTAATATTGCTCTTGGATATTTGATCTCTTTTTATATGTTTGTATTGATCCTTCTTATAAAGCCGTATGTAACGACAACATAAGCGGTTAATATCGATAAAAGGAAAGGTATTAACGAAGAATTCATTTAATTATATAACTACAATTTTCAGCAATTAAAATTAAATTTAACATCTTATATAACTGATTATCATCAAAAGGATGTCAAATTTTGACTAATGTAAAATTAGAATGCAAAAATCAAAATTTATACTTTTTTCTTTTCAATGAAGTACTTTCAAATCATGCTTTTGTGCTATGAACTGTAATTTCAAACGTCTTTATTAAATAATAAAATCACTATTTCAGAAGCATTAAAACAGTTTTTTACTTAAAATAATGGAAATTTTTTTTTAAAAATTTTTAAAAAAAAAAAAAGGGAATTTTTTTAAAAAAAAAAAAAAAAATTTTAAAAAAAATTTTTAAAAAAAAAAAATTTTTTTTTTAAAAAAAATTAATATTTTAAAAAATAAAAAAAAAAAAAATTCCCAGAAAAAAAATTTTTTTACCCTTTTTTTTAAATTCAATTTTATAAAAAAAGTTTTATGACGAATAAAAATTTTAAGGGTAAACAAATTTTTTTTTTTCTTTTTTTAAATGGGTTTAATTATTTTTTTTTACTATTTTTTCAAGTTAAAAATTTTTTTTTTAAAAGTTTTTTAAAGGGGAAAAATTTTTTTTAAAAATTATTCCCCAAATTAAAATTTTAAAAAGGGGGGGCTATTTTGTTTAAAAAGTTTTTTTTTTGTGTTATATTATTTTTTTGTTAATATTTTTAAATTAAATAGAATTAAGAATTAAATTAAAAAAATTAAACAAAATTTATTAAATTTTAAAAAATTTTTGAACAATAGGAAAAAAAATATTTATTAACGATTGAAAATCTGAACAAAACATATATAAATATATATAGGGAGAGTGTGACTATAGTAGTAGGAAATGAAAAAGAAGTAAACTGATTACTGAATTTAAAAAACTTGTATCAGACCAAATAATTTTAAATTAATATATGAAGTTAAGCTCTATCGCCGATTTCAAACTTAAATCAGAAATTACAACGATTTTTGGAACATTGACACATTTCATAATATATTTACTTTCTAAAAAATATTTTGATCCAATATCTAAGTTATAAAACATTCTGCGATTTCTTCATTCAAAAATTCAAATCATATTGTCGGAACATAAAAGGCTAGAATTCATTTCGGACTTGTAAAAACAATATTGTTAAAGGGCAATTTCTTTCAAAACTATGACCTAATAAAGTAAGTTATTAGAAAAGAAAATTAATAGAAATATATAACATACATAAATTAAGAAATGTTTACATGAAGCATTTCAACATTTTACCATTCCTCCAAATTAGTTATTTAAACAAGTCTCTGCCCTATCTGTACATCCCTTTCCAATGCACACTTTATAATACCTACACTTAAAATAATCCTTCGGCATTGCAAGGCCTTGCAAAAGTTTAAATTAAAAAAATTAAAAATAAAGATGATTTTCTTAGAAGTCTGTAAAAGAAGTGTCTGTAAAAGCATTTTTTTGAGTAAAAATTATTTTTAAATTATATATTATAAACTTAAAAATTTACAATTCACACACACATAAAGTTTCGTCTTACTACAGGAACATTACTAATGAATTATATTAAATCGATTTCTGTACAAACATCATTTATAAATGGATAGACAGTTGAAAAAATGAACAGTATGTAAGATGATCTCAAGAGTCATTTTAACTGAATTGTTGATAGCATTGTCAAAAAAAAACATCTAAGTGCTTAAACGTCATTAAGAAATTTGTTATTCATAAAGTTTCAGTCAATACAGTTTAACCAATTAACGACTACTTTATTAAATAATAAAATAAAAATAATAAAATATTTGTTGAATCGGTAACTATTTAAGGTATCCGACTACGTTCAGAACCGTGATTTTAAAAAATCGCATAAATGGATAATTTTCATGATAGTTAGTGTCACTAGATTAGAATACATGTATAAAATTGTTTTAAGGACATTTTGACAAAAAATAATTATTTAAATTCAATATTTCGGCAACAAATTAACTTAGAATAAACTTTTTTTAAAATGTTCTCCTTTTGTGAAAAATGCTTCTATTATAATAATATTTTGCCTGTATATAGCTCAGACTTCTGTACAGAGACTCAACTACGATTTTTGAAAAATTCACATTATTTTCAGTTACAACTATTTGAAATAATTATCGGCGTTTTTTTCTTAAAATTTCTCCCCTCTGTTGTCGTAAAACATGGATAAACCCACATCTAAGTGATTTATTTCAAAAATTCTAGTTGAGTCCTCTTGTACAGAGGTCGAGCTATATACAAGGTGAAATATTATTATAATAGAACATTTTTGACAAAAGGAGAATATTTGAAAATGGTCATTCTATGTTCATTTTTGTCAAAATATTGATCACTTAAATATTTTTATTATAACTACTATTCTTAAAACAATTTTATATACATTTTCTAATCTAAGTGACACTAAATATCATACATATTATCCATTTATACGCTTTTGAAAAATCACGGCTCCGAACGTAGTCGGATACCTTAAACGATCATACTATACATTACTCGAAAAGGAATCATTATTTGGCATTAAATTAAAGAAAAAGAAAATTTTCCAAATCATTTTATGCAATATATTATTATTCATTTTTAATGAAAAGACGTTCAAATTCCACCTTGAGAAAAATGTACTACAAATTCTTAATTCACTATTAACAATTACAAAAATTATAATTTTTAAAAATTTGATATCATTTTTAGAACTCTTCAGCTTAAATGAAGCAGAAGAATAAAAATAAGCATTTTTTCATGTTAAGCAAATTCTATTTGATATTTCCTTTTAAAAAATTTATTTAAATAAAGAAATCGGTGAATTATTATACTGGGATGAATGCTTGAATCACACACATATTGATGAGGTTTCATTTTAATAACTTTCAATGTCAAATACATTAATAACAGAATCCAAAGTTAGAGTAAAATTTTTGTCACTGTAGTAATAATATAACCTTATTTTTGTCTTAATAATAGTCAATTTATGAAATTAAATTTAATCAAAAGAAAAACAAAGGTTCTATTGTATAAAAAACTTTTAAGATCAGTATTCTCAGGCATGGGAAACTTGATCCATGTCTCGAACAGATGAGAACATGATAAGTATTTACGAAAGGAAGATTTTAAATTTTATTTTTGAGGAATTCAGGAAAATGGAATGTGGCGAAGAACAAATTTCGAGCTCTATAAATCATATAAAGAATATGACATTGTTAACTTCATCAAAAATAAAACGAATTAAATGGGCAGGTCACGTTGTCAGAGTGGACGAAAACCGCACCACTAAAAAAGTCTTCAATGCCCAGCCAACTGGCCACGAAAAAGGACAAGCCAAATCTTAGATGGATTGATGGCTTAGAAAAAGATCTCCTAGTTTTGAGAACTAAGAACTGGAGAACACTAGCAGGAAGAAGACTGGCCTGAAAAAGGCTTCTTGAGAAGGCAAGCGCCCACCCTGGGCTGTCGAGCCACTGGGGAAGGAAGGAATAGTCAATATCATATTGATAGTGATCTCCAAACTCTTTTTCATCGCATACCTGTAAGGCGAAAATAATTATAAGCTGTACTCGACATGACATCATACATAATATTATGTCTGCGTGCGCATGTGTTGTAAAATCGATGCATTAATGATGTTGGGCTTCCCAGACAATAAAGAAACCACACAGAAACCAAAGACAGCATCGTAATCACGTGATACAGGATCATACACTAGCAAATCATTGTGAACCTTATTACGTTGACTTATCCCCAAGTATTACCTTGCCAAAAATTCCTGAAAAACGTATACCCCACTTTGCAGATCCCTACAACAGATCATCGCAAAGTAGATGGCTTAAAAGTTTTCCTCAAGCTATACAAAATATTATCGAAAAAAATGTTGTTTTTATGTAAAAACGTTTTTTTTTATCTGAACAGGAAAAAATATTTTGTTACTTAGGATAAATATGCAATTAGTTCCTTAATCTACAATATAAATTTTTTCATGATTCTTAATTATGATAATATAAATTTAGGACGAGTCTCGTTAAAAAAAATGGAAAATTTTTTATTTTTTTTTTCTCTATTAAAAGGGAAAAAAATTTTTAAATTTTTAAAAATTTTTTTTTCTTATTACGAATATGTTTTTTAAAATTTTTAAACAAGGGTTTTTTTCACGTACGATCAATACCACCAATTTGCTTTTTTAGAACTAGGTTTGAATACTTTCTATGCGTATTGAATTTATTACATACATATTTAATAATACAAATCAAATTTATTTCAAAAAAATAAACAAAAATTTATCTGTGTTTGATAAAATAATTCATTTGCTTCCAAACTCAAGAAATCGAAATTCATCTAACTCGAAAATTCGAATTTATCTTACAATAATCCCATTAATTATTAAACAAGAAATCTAAATAACAATTGTAGTCTATATATAATTCACGATTAACACTTTAATTCCAGGATTTTTAACTCGTTTGTTTTTTAAAAAATCTGAGGTTTGCTATACTTTATTACGAAATACATAGCTGCAAATATTCTAGGATAGATGCTAACAATAGCTTTTTTCATATAAAATACCATGTACAAAAACATTGTTCTGACTAAACACGCGTGGATTTGTCTGTGTGTGAGAGATTCAATTAAAACAACTGTTTAATCAATTAAATACCATTATTACTCTTTTAATTAGGTTAATTGAATCAGAAAACTAAAAAAATTTAGATTTGTATATGGTCTGAACTTTAGTATCTTTCAGCTTATCCTTTTTAAAGTAATTTTTTTATTTTTTAACTGACCTACACTAAGAAAGTATTGGAAATGTTGGAATTTATTCTAGCCTTGCACATTGTATGTTTATTAAGTATTTTTTTTAAAAAATATATTGTATATTCTTTGTATTCTAGGTCTTTTATACTATTTTAAAACATTAAAGAAATAATCAATAACAAATAAAATTTTAAAAAAATTAAGTCAATTCCTACTAAGGTCAACAAAGAAAATTTTTATTTCAGTTATTTTTTATTAAATAGTTACAATTAATATTAATATGTATGTATATATGACAGAATCGCTATATTAAGTGACAAAATTGAAAGCGATTTTCCTTTCTATATATGATACTGGACTGTAATTTTTCTTTGTTACTATTTATTCATTCATTAAATGTAGTTATTCCAATAAAATAGTACGGTAAAAAGAAATCACATCCTGCGAAATTAGGTCAACCCAGGTGGGATTCGAACCCTCGACCTTCGGATGAGAAGTCCAACGCGATATCCATTGAGCTACTGGAACACGACGAATGATTTTCCTTTCTATATGTACTGTTGTACTATTATTTTGGTTTGTTACAATTTATTCATTAATTAAATAAAATTAATGAATTAATATCTGAAAAAACTGTATTAACATCAAGTGTCATCTACACTATAATTTTAAAAAAAAATTTTTTGGGGCTTGAATGGATGAATAAAAAGTATTTTATAAACGATTGAAAATTTGAAAAAGATATTTTATGTTATATATATATACAGTACCCAACCGGGTTTTTTCAAGGGGAAGGGGCCCGGGGGGGGTTGAAAGTTCACCATTCTTGTATCATGCTTTTTTTGATTTTGTCTTTTTTTAGGAAAAAAAACCAAAAACTAATTATTGAATAAATAATTAGCATTAATTGATAAAATTTAATCATTAATAAAAAAATTTAATTAAATTTTACTTTTATATACTTAGAATTTATAACCAATCGGAAAAAAAACAAAAGGGGTTTGGGGGGCCCGGGCCCCAGGTGTGCCTTTTACTGTGTATATATATATATATATATATAGGAGAGAGTGAACTAATAGTAGGAACTGAAAAATTAAACCACAAAAATTCATTATTATAAAAAATAAACAAATTACCGAAGATCGAATTCTCATGTATCATAATATTTTACATGGATTTTCTCTGAGTGAATATATAAATTATATTTTCTTTTAAACTAACTTTAAAAACGTATGAGATAAGTTAATTTGTTTGTATTCATTATTTTTCAAACAAAATAATTGAAATAAAAAGAAAAAAAACTTCTCCTTTTTATTTCGCATATCCCGTTTTGCTAAATAAGTGTAATGCAATAAAGTTTATTGAGTCATTAGCCCCTTGAGAAGTAAAATTCTTCGATTATTAATATTTATTTAATCAGTCTTGGCTTGTTTTAGAATTCGAACTAAATAAATTATAGGTTAAAAAAACTAAAACAACAATTTATAATTAATCGAACTAAAAAGTAAAAAATAATTTTTAATATAAGAATAAAACGATTTACGAGGAAATCAATGTCATTGGGTTAAAAACGTGGGGTGCTCTATATCAATTGTTATAATTTCTTACTAGTTCAATTACGAAATGCTGAATTAGTGTAAAATTTAGTACAAAGCACACACCCCGCTTTTACCACGACATTAATTTTTTCGTAAATCATTTATTATAATAAGGCTTTTACTAGTTCGATTAACAAAAGCTTGTGTTTTTAGTTTTTTTAAACTATAATTTATTTTTCATTTTTTAGTTCGATCTACAGTAAAAGCATGTATTTTTAGTTTTTTAAACTATCACTTATTCATACATTTTTTTTTTAATTTTTGGACCGCGACCGAAAAAGTTTGCCCATCCCTGAGTTAGAACAAATTGTTTTTTTTCACATGCAGGAGTCTTTTTTTTTTTTTTTTATTTCCATTTTCAGAAAGACTGGACAGTTCTTTATATTATGATAAGAAATTGCAGACGCAAAAAAAAAAAACTTTTTTACTTTTGGATTATTCTTAATCTTTTAGTCGCCAAATCTGGAAATGGGTTCTAGAATTAGTCGCCAAAACTGGAAATCGTTATTTCTGATTATCCTGTTCAGGACAATGGAACAAAATTATGAAATTATTTTACTGTCATCGGTCCTTGACAACTGTGCAAAATTTCGAATTAATCTGACCTTTTAAAGCGGTTAAAAATTGAGTTCAAAGATTCCGTTACATACAAGTGAAACTTATAAAAGCGTGTTAAAAAATCATATAATTATTTAGAGAAAAATAACGCACAAAAATCATAATGAATACAAAACAAGTAATATAAAAAAAAAGTTTTAAGTCAATTCCTACTTAGATCAACAAAGAAAAATTTTATTTTAGCTACTTTTTACTAAATAGTTACAATTAATATAAATATGTATATACATATGACAGAATCACAACGTTAAGTGGTAATTAATTTTTCTTAATTGTCATTAAAGTATCGTATTGTCATCCAAAACAATCATGTGTATAAAATTTCAGTTCAACTGAATGCTTTACAGCGTGAGAAAAAAAAAACCTTTTCAAGTTTTGACACAAGTCGCCAAAAGGGTCGCTAAGTCGCTAAAAATGATGCCAACGTGGCTGTATTTATAATTCTCTTAATAATTAGTTTTAATCAATTAATTTTCATTAATTATAATTAAGTTATTGTATTGTCATCCAAAATAATCATGTATATAAAATTTCAGCTCAATTGAGCGCTTTAAAAGGTATTTTATTGATTGAAAATTCCACCAAGACAATTAAATGAGTGTGAGGACAGCAAACAATGAAATGAGGTTTATCTTGTATATTTGAAATACCTTTATATATCAGAACATTATATATGTCATCCAGACATGGTGTTGCATAGAAAAGGAAACCATTCTTACAACCAGGGGAAACATTTTGGTCTGCTTACCAGACTCACCAAACCGTTACCTTACCACGTATTCAGTGGCTTGGAACATTGAGTGTTCTGCATCATTTATAACGGTAGGTTTTTGATTTTCAGTTTAACCAAGCAGATTTCAATAACAACAACAACAAAAAAAGAAATAGAAAAAAAATCCTTACATGATTCAGTTTCGCATTCTTTATTTGCGTGGTGGGTGAAGATTATTTCCTAAAGAGAAAACACGTGTGTTCTGAGGAAATGGGGTTGTTCAACCACGTTTAGATAAATAAAAACCATTCAAATGATAGAGCAATTATATACCTCAGTCATTTTTTTCTTGCATCATATAATAACGGTTTTTAACTAAGTACTGTGTAATTTAAAATTAAAGCACAATTGCAGATTAGAAAAATAAAATTACGATATTTAATCACAGGTAAGTTTTGTAACATTGTAAAACCCTAATTTATCATAGACTTAGTAAATCAATTTGAAAAAAAAAAAAGTAAATGTCCAAATTGTATAAAATTCTTTTAGTAAAGGGTCATTTATAATTCTCTTCAAGGTTTCGGAGCGCTGTAGTAAAAAAACTAAGACGAATACAGTAAAAAAGAACATATGAACGAATACAGAAAAAGTTAACTGTATTTACAATATTTTACAGGTGTTCTATGTGGCCACACGACATTCATCAATGCGATAGTCCAGTTCCTACCAAACTCTTCTCAACATAATGATATCAACGTTATTGATAGCATATGTTAACTTTCCATGCAGATCTGCTGCATCACGCTATAAGAGGAGGGGGGATACAAAGACTTGGGTCTTGTTTAAAAGACACTTGCTGTCAATAACGTTGATAGTATGATGTTGAGTGGAATGTGGCAGAAGGTGGACTATCCAGTGGCGTAAAGGAGAATATTAGGGTCCCCTGCAAAGTCAGGCCCCTAGCTGGATTTTACAAAAATTATAGTCAGGCTTTGGAGTCCCTAGAATCCTACCCCCACCCAGCAATGCGGATGTGTACGTTACGCCACTGAGACTATCGCATTGATGTATGCCATGTGACGACATATAGAACACCTGTAAAATATGTAAATAAAACTTGAATTTTTTTCTGTGTTGTTTAATATGCTCTTTTTTGCTTTTCGTCTTAGTTTATTTTACTACAGCGCTCCGAAATCTTGGAGGAAATTATGAATAGCCCCCTGTATTAAGACGAAAAGTATTTGTACATTTTTGTCTGCAAATTTTCCCGTGTATTTCTCATAATTTAGAAGAAATCAACACATATATACATCGACAAACTATTTACATCCTTCTGAACCAAATTTTGGAAGAATTATTAATGTTCTTTTATCAGTCATTTGTATGATGATGTTCAGATTTTTTAATGATGCCATGAGAAGTCAGGTAATACTGTATACTTCCAAAAATAAGCCAATCCGTATTTAAACAAAGAGTGCGTTTTTTCTTTGAAAGTTTACACGAAATTCAAAATCCGTATACAAGTTGAATTGAAATAAATAAATAAATTTACTGTAATTTTTAAGCATGTTGCCATGAGGACGAAAATGTTGTTAAGCGGTAGAATAACTTCCGAGTCAAATCTCTGTAAAGTGAAACGTCAGATGCCAACATCGATAGTTTTATTTTTGTAACCCTCTCTGATGGTAATACATGTTTTTCTGTTCATATTTTATCTTGCACATTGTCTGTGCTAATCAGACTTTCAGCGAATTTTTTTTTTTTCAAAAATGAGCGGGAAGAAAAATCTGTATACGGCACATGATTGTCGACTTATGTATCATGTCCTGGAGGAAAAACTTGCAGTCTGATGACCATAAACATGCAGCTATCCGAAAGAGCGAATGTAAATTTTGCGAACTACACGAAAACTCAGATTGTGCAAGGGTAGGGGAAAATGCTAAAAAAAATATTGTCGTTTAACTACGTTATCTTTATTTAAGCCGAACTCTTTACTTTAACTTTAAAAACGTTCCGAAAATTCCGCTCTTATACACGAAAATGTACGGTAATTAATATGAACAGGTCAATTAAAATTGTGCGAATATGAAATGAAGCTTATGTATAAAACGTATTTAAAGGACATCAAAAAATAAATAGTTGAAAATATAAAACCAATGAATTCTCGAGCGTATGAATATTTTAACATTTTTTCACCTGAAAATGGAAGGGAAAAACTTTGATATCTTCAGACTAATTTAAAGCTTCCAAAAACAAAAATATTAACAATAAAAATGAATGAGTATTGAAATAAAATGTTCAGCCTTCTTTGAATTTTTAACATTGAACTTAAGCTTTTTTTTTTTTTTCTTTTTCTTTTTTTTTTTTTTTTTTTCTTTTTTTTTGATTCCAAGGAAGAAAGGGAATATTGATGAAAGAGAAAATATTCGTAATTCAAATTTTCAATGTATATTATTTATATTCATTGGTAGCCTACAGTTTTGATAGTTTCAGTACTAATTGTTTATTGCCAGCTCATCTCCACTGAAGACTTAAAAAGGACAATTATTTTAGGTAGTACTCAAAAATACGCACTAATAAAATCATAAGATTAAATGAGAAGTGAACAATGAAAGCGTGTCGCTTGTAAAAGTGAATTTATCGCTCTAAAAAGTTTTGAAAATGAAATTAAAGAATTCAGCGACATATTCAGATTAATCTTGTACATATCTCCAACATTCCATAATCCGTCCAAGACTGTTTTTCTAGAATCATTACCAAGTACAATAAATGTATTCGAATTAAATTGTTTGAAGTTTTGCAGTATATTAAATATTAGTTAGATTGAAATATTTTAATAAAAAATATAAATGGATGATTGTATATAAGACCTCGCTTCACTCTTACACGGTTCAACCGATCACTATGAAAATTGGCATGTATATGTACTTTTTTCTTGTGGAGAAGGCTTTTATACTGTCCTCTTTGTTGCAGTTCCCCACCAGGTGGCACTACAGTATATCAACTTATGCACCGTTCAATCAATCGCCTAGGTGCCAACAGGGTCGCCAAAAATGATGCCAACTCGGCTCTATCACCAACATTTCGCTATGTTTCCATCGAATCGCCATTATAATGTAAGGAACAGCGTTGCTTGCGAATATTACAACTTTAACACAAAAGAAATACAACAGAAAGTAGTATTAATATATTACACATCCAGCTATAAATTATTTACACTATTTAAAGCGTTCCTTGCATAAAATTTGTAACAATGTTTTGCTTTTGTTAAGCAGAAATTAGCTTAGGAAGGTGTTTTTAAAAATCAACCCACAAGAGAGTTACGGGGCGATATAAATATATATATATATATATATATTATCAGCTATTAGATCTACAGACTAATAATTTAACAAATATGATTTTTTGTTCATCTGAGTATGCAAAAAGCTTTCTTTTTCAATTCCAACACTATTAGCTCACACTCTCTATATATTTATTTATTTATCTTGGTGGAATTTTCAATCGTTAATAAAATACATTTTAAAGCGCTCAATTGAGCTGAAATTTCATATACATGATTGTTTTGGATGACAATACAATAATTTAACTATAATTACTGAAAATCAATTGATTAAAACTAATTATTAAAAGAATTACAAATACAATCACGTTGGCATAATTTTTAGCGACTTAGCGACCCTTTTGGCGACTTGTGTCAAAACTTTAAAAGATTTTTTTTTTCTCACGTTTCAAAGCATTCAGTTGAACTGAAATATATTTTGCACTATTGTTTTGGATAACAATACGATACTTTAATAATAATTAATAAAAATCAATTACCACTTAATGTTGTGATTCTGTTCTATGAATATACATATGTATATTAACCCTCCAAGCGGTCTGCACGTAAAATCCTGTCATTCCAGAGATGCTTTTTCTGCCTTCAAGCAAGATTCCCAAAAGCGGCCGAGCCACATTCTTAAAAATACGGCTCAACCGCTTTTGAGAACCCCACCTAATGGCAAAAAAATACGTGTGGTGCATTTTCGAAGCATCTCCAGAATGGCAAGACTTTAAGTGCAGACCGCTTAGAGGGTTAATTGTAACTATTTAATAAAAAATAGCTAAAATAAAATTTTTCATTGTTGATCTAAGTAGGAATTGACTTAATTTTTTTATATTACTTGTTTTGTTTAATTTGCAATTCACGCAAAATTTACTAATTAAAAACTTCTAATTCTTCTATATAATTCTCTAAAATTTACTAATTAAAACTTATATATATATATTCATTTAATGTTTTATAATCATTTTTTTTCTTTAAAAAATTTGTTTGAGAGTTTTCAAGTCATTAATACGATATAAAAGTCGTTGAAAAAAAATTAGCGCATACACTTAGATAAATATTACGTCTCCATTGACTAAAATATATAAACTCTTTATCTCAGAAAATTGCTGCATTCGCTTAAAGAGGTCAAGTTTACTGGTCATCGAAAACAGTGTCAAGTAGCCTCAGGAGACAGATTCAAAGGATGAAAATAACCCACTGGTATACAAAGGTGAAACTCATTATCATAAGCAAAAGAAATTGCTAAAGATATAGAGACACGGCGGAATATTTTTGAGGGTTGTTTTGAAAAATCGAACTTTGACCTTTTTAAATGCATATTGCTTATTGAGTATTTATTGACTGCACAGATTAAAATTAGTGTTAGGATTTCGTTTTCTACCTCTATGATCCATTCAAGAACATTGTTTTATTTATTTATTTTAATCTATTTTCCTAAAAAATTTACGACAAATTGTAGATTATTCACTGAAAACAGTAGTTACAGAATAAAAGTTTCATTTAGAATTTTCAAACATCATTCAATTCCACCAATTTGTAAACAATATTAATTCATTCGGTGAAATAAAGAACATGGGCGCATGTTTAATGTTTGGAAGAATACAATTAAATTAAATGCTGATTAAAAGACGGAGAAAAAATTCAAATTTGAAGATTAAAAATGATAATAAAGATTAGTAAACAATGGCAATAAAAAATAATTTTCCCTCAACCCTCTCCCTCCCCTCTTTTTTTAAAAAAAAATAGACTTAACATATTCGAAATTTTTTTCAAGCATTCCAGAAAGTTTTAAGCTTTACATAAATTCTTTAAATAATTAAATTATAATTTTATCTATCTTTTCCTCTTCCTATGAAAATTGGTAAATTAGTATAACTGCACTGATATAAATAATACATTTAAATCTTTCACTGACTGGCATACAAATTCATTTTAGAAGATAATAACTGTGAATAATTTATTCAAAGACCTACCCAGTATCTTATTTCAGAAATCTAATACTTTTCAATCAATTATTTATTAGAATACAATGAATTATATTCCAGCGATGCCAATTAATGTATCAGAGATCCGATTCGCAAAATCATTCGCATTGAGCTTAATAACTTAAATATTCACGGAAGTAAAATAAATTATTTGCAAAATGCTAATTTTTAAACAATTTGATATAATATCTGAAAATAAATCGCTGATGTAGTAATATTTTTTTAAAACACGGATTAATATCACAAAAGTAAAGAGAGAGAGAGAGAGAGAATCGTTTATATTCAGGTTTCTTTGATAGATTCTATTTCTTCTATTTAAAATTGAATAACACAATTATTATAAATGAATTAACTCAGATACAGATTGAATGTTTCATTTCTAATCTACATTAGTCGATATAAATGAAAAAACATTGTTTTCTTGTAAACATTTTAAAATGATTCAATATACAGTCGGACCTCTATTTAACGTGGTCATTAAATCCCGAAAAAAGTTCGTTTTGTGGAATATTCATTAAATTGAGATTTTTCTTTCAAAATAACAGGTTCGGAATTCCACTAAAAAATTCGCAAAATGAAGAAATTCCGAAAATGTAAATTCGTAAAATGGAAATCTAACTGTATTTTTGTATAAATCCTCAAACTACATGAATCGTTTTCAGCATTAATATATTCAAAATGTAAAATATTTTATGATTTTAGATAAAACTCATTAGTTTTCGTTAAGATCATGAGGTGAAGTAGATTTATGAAAATATTTTTGTGGTTATCTGTTCAGTCGACCTACATAGAATGCAGTCTGTTACCTTCTTTAAAACAATGGACGGAAATTCGAAGTATTTTTAAAAAAATTTAGTAAAAACGCAAATGTGCAAAGTGTTTAGAAATTTGAAAAGTGATTATAGATTAAATTTAAGCACACTGTCTTAAAACATAAAAATCATTTGCTTTTCAAAATCTAAATACTTTTCAGTACTGTTATAAGTCTAATTTACAGCAATTAATTTTTCTTTGATTGCAAAATACAAAAAACTTATCGAATATTTTGCACATTCTTTTTTATTAATTAAAACCATCGCTTGATATTTTCTTGTTTAAAAACATTTCTGGAAAAAGGAGTATAATTTTTGCAAGGAGTCATTTTATCATAAAAAATATTTCATCTAAATATAGATTCTTTTTTTCTTCATTATATTAAAATATAATGTTAACAAATAATAGATCTTAAAATTATTTAGGAACAGTATTGTAGTATGAGATAGAGGTTAAATTTGGTTATTAAAAATGGATGTTATGGTATCTATGAGACATAGGTATTAATTCAAAGAAGTTTCAAAACAATTGATATGCCTTTAACTCTAAAAATTAAATTACAACTTTATGTAAATAAATTTGATAGAATTAGTTTCACAATCGTACAACTTCAATTTGGTATAATTTGCTTGCAATCCTTCTAGAAATAATGTGACTTTAAGGTCACGCACTGAAAAATAACTTCGTAATTTACATTAAGGTTCTCCAATATTAAAAACAGGAATATTAAGACATGTTATAATACAACTGATAAATAATAATAATAATGAAAAAAAAATTGTGTATATGGTACTTACATTAAAGTTCTTAATGCCATGGGTAACTGAATTTCCACTGCAATGAAAAGTACATCAGGAAAAAGCTCTTTTAAAATTCATATCCATCGATTTCTACCAAGAAACTGAACTTCATTGCATAAAATTTTCTCCCTGTATTCTTTTCCAAAAAAAGTCCATTGTAAATGGTAAAGGAATACGCACCAGCTTCTTTCACTCTTTCATATTCCACTCAAAAAATGTAATTAAAATCCACAAGCTGAAGCTCACCACAATCATAAAAAACAGAGATTAGTAATCGAAGAACACTTTTAATTATCATTATTTAATCCTTCGAAACTCTCAAAAGAACATCACTCCCGTTTGGCTTAAAACTTAAGACTAGTTCTAAAAATAGGCACAATAATTTATCTTTCATTGTCGTGAATGACTTCATAACAAGTACTACTAAAATAAATCCTCATGCTAAATAATAACGTCCACATTAAATAAAAGTCGATAGAATCAAAACTGGTCCAGCAGATGTTGATGTGGTAACAATGCCAATGCACACCCGAGAAAATGTTTACTAAAATGTGATTAGTTCGTAAATAATACATTTTTAAAAAAAATTATACTAATTTAACTAATGATATGTATAAAACGATCACAAATAGTGAAGTATTTAATCATAAATAAATCTAACATCTTTAGATGAATTTTAAAACATCTTAATTTTATATTTAAGTCAAAATATACAATTAACAGAAAAAAGAATTGAATTGAAATTAACAGAATTGAAAAAATTGCTATTTATCATGCCGTATATTTTGATATTTTTTATATTACTATATAAAAAATATATAAATACATTCTCAATACAAAATTTTAACAAAACATTGCAATTTTTCTAAGAAATAAATTAAGGTTCAACGATGAAATTTTCTATAAAAAAATAGAATTTTCTTTTTCAATTATCTAAATCTAAATAATGTGCTGTATATTATGAAGCTTGAGTAATTTATTTCAAATTTAATTAGTGTAGATGAATTACTTTTAAAAGATCAAAATATTTTAAATAAACGTAAAATAGGAAACATTTTTTTTTTGAAACTGTACAACTTTCAAGAAAACGGCAAAAAAAAAATAATTTTTCCTACTTTAAAATTGATTCACTCCCCCTGTAATATAATTTAGTGCATTGCCGCATTGTTCACCACAATGAGAATTTTTTTCCCCCAATGACTGAATTAAATATTGTACTTCCAGATATCAACACAAAATATGGATTGAAAAAAGTGATATTTTCTCGATAATTTATAATAGTGGTACACACATTTCATTTCAGCTCATATAAATGGGGTATAATTCTTATCATGAGTCTTTCAGAACCCGCGAACAGGTACAAAATATTGAAGCAGAACAACCTAAATCAATAATTTAGGCGACCCTTGAGCAATGATGTTTACCCCGGAATGTCTGGTGTTAGAGAAATACATGTGTTTTCGATGCGCAGCATTGCTTCTTGTCGTTACAAAGTTCCAAGACAATTCGTCTATAAAGACTATGCCATTGGTGACTCAATTTCTTCTTGATACCGACTAGATAAATAATCCGCGGAATCAGCTAATTGGTGCAAAATCGCATGGAGTCCGTGGAGATGATGGCGGAAGGCCGTCGCAAGATGAGACGTTTGCTCCATAATCATGCTCTCGCGGTCCGTCATGATACTCTCGAAATCACTGTCTGTATCCTGATCTGAAGAACAACCCATGCTGCTTCCTAATCCGTCATCTGAGGGTTGCCTCGGTGTGGTCATTCCTGTGGTCAGTCCTGGTGTCATCATCATACTCATGGTAGACCGCCGAGGACTGGACATCCCACTTAGAGAACCTACCACTGGAAATAGAGTGACATTCATGGAAGAGGGGCCCCATAGAAGCTCGGTTTTTACATCCTTCAGCATGGTATAAAAACTAAATAGGTCTTGGTACTGGATCCCTGGAGGAGGAGTATGAGGCTTTCGACGATTTTGAACTTCCATATCTTTTAAGCGAGAGGGAACCAAAACAGTAGCATCCATGTTATTGACAGCTTTCACAAACCGATCAATTGCACTTAGAACTGACTGTTGAGAACACGTAAATCTTTGATCACCACCAACAGTCCCACGTCGGTGTGACCGTATCGGTGCGACCGGTGCCGGGCTATCACCGTAATTTAGCATTATGATGAAGGGACTCGGAAGTCACTCAAATAAACACGCGTGCAACTTGCACAGAAGTCGACGTTTCGTTCGTGTGCGTAAGCAGCACACCCGCTACCCCGAACTAGTTCGCCACCTGAGTGACCTGACTCCAAATGCAAGGTAGATTTTTCGCCGCTTGGATCTACCGAAGATAGAGCTGTAACGCACCTTGAGGCAGAGCAACTTTTAGAAGAAAACCAGATTTGGCGAGTTATCCTTCAGTATATTGTAGAAAGCCGTTTGACAAGAAAAATATAATTTGTAAACAAAGGGTCTTCTTTCATATGTATTCGTTTTAAATATTAACTAATTTACCAAGTTTTTTTTTCTCGCAATTTTTTTTAGAGACAGTAAACGTATTATTAGTTATTTTTATTCAGAAAAGTAGTCTAAAAATTGTTAAATGATTTATTTATTTACTGATGAAAACACGTGCTAATATTTTGAAATAAATAATCTCAAACGAAAGGTGAACTATCAAAAATGCAACTTAACGTCTTATGATTTCAGTAAAATATTTTAATAATGAATTATTTTAAATTTCGTTTTAATCAAAGAAAAATAAGCATTTAAAATATCTCTCTTAACTATATAATTTTAATTCTTTACTTCTTTTTGTTCAAAATAATACTTAAAATAATTAAAATATTTACTGCTATGATAGTACTCTTATGCATTAGAAATACCGGGAAATGTCGAAAATTTGCCGCACCCAATATTTAAGCTTTACATTGAAAATTACATGTATAGAAATAGAAATGCTGATTTAATGTTCTGTTAGGATTTAGAAAAGAGCGTATGAGATTATTTTTTACTTTTCATTTAAAATGCACGTTAATACAATAATAGTTAGACAGTAAAAGTAAAATTTGTAATTTTCCAGGGTTCCTAATTAATTTAAAAGTTCGTTTTATTAAACTACACCGTCTTTCGTATCGGAATCGCAGTTACGCAAGATCGAAATCAGTATTGGCTCCTTACATTTGAAACTTTCATATTATGTTAAAATCAGAGTGCAACAAATATAACGCACATAATTTATTTTTGTGCTTGGAAGTTATATCGAATTCAACCTGTCTTCCTCAACCAATCCTCAAAATTTTTTAGAGCAAATCGTAAGATTGATTGATTTTATTGCTCGAATAACGTCGTACTATGAAATTACACTAGGACTATTGGCGACAGACCTCATAATTTTGAGCCTTAGTCAAATGAAATGAAAGATATATATCTCTCCAAACTTCCATACCATTCCACCTCAAGGACTTTCAGCCTAGATAGATTTAACGTGCCTCTCTGTCCCTTTAACATACAGGTAAGCAAAATTTAAGCTCAAATATTAGTTTATGTTAAAGAAATTAAGTACATGCTTATTGTTATATCTTAAATAGATTGTTGTTTTGGACAAGAAAAAAAAAGGGGGTGGAGGAAAGAACGGATACTTAAGTTGACCTTTTTATACTCATAATAGACACTTCCTCCATTTGCTCATTAATGTTCCAAAATTATCTACTAGTATGTATAAAGGTAATTCTCTTACTATCGATTAACTTATGGCATTCTCTTTTCCCCTATTTCAGTGCAGGTTTCTCAATTTGGGGAGGTCCCCCCCCGAGGAGCGGGGCATACTGAAAAATTGAGAACAAAAGATTATTTAAAAAAATTATTAATTTACTGAATGTAAAACAAAATACATCCTGACATAATAAAAGATCAAATAAATATTTACACTTATATAATACACTTATAAATGTATCAGTGCTGCACAATGTATTTTATAATTAATATAACAATACTGTTTAGAAAAAGTTTAATAATTACCAAGTGAACCCCATGGATGTCATATAAAAGTTAAATACAAAAATTAACACTTATCTTGATAATTTTTTGTAAGTTTTATAAATAACCCCTTAACTGCCAAATTAAAAGTTACGCGATTCACTCCCCAATGCCTCCGTTTTCCACGTAGACGTGCGTATGTGATGTATGGGGGGGGGGTGGAATGACTAAAAAAGGGAAATCCCTTATAAAAAATAAATACACCCAAACACTACCAAGGTCCTTTTATTGCTTTCAAAGCCTTCGAAATAATTTTATGGACAGCAGTGCGCAGAAAAGATCATACTTCGGGAAAATACGATACGTCCGGGGCATTTAATGCACCGGTTGAGCGAGACGTATATATACGCCGGTTGCACTGAAGAGGAAAAAGTCGTATTGTAGTTTTTACGTCAAAGTATAGTATTATTGAATCAATGCATTTTTATTTAAATGGAGAGCGTGATGAAAATTTATGATTGAATATTGGGTCGCAAAAATTGAAAGTTTGAGAAGCACTGACTTAGTGTCCTTTGTTGCTTAAAATTCGAGAGCTGAAAGGACCCTAACTTTAAAACTGTGTACATTATTAAATGATGGCCTCCCGCAGATAAATGACAATATATTGTGTACCTAGTCGTGGCTAAGTTGAATCTGAATCAAAATGAAATGCGTGCAAAATTTAATTATATTTTTTCAGGCTTTATTTTCCTAGTTAAACTAAATTAAAAATAATGATCTTAAAGGAACTCAAATAGTTATAAAAATAAGATTTAAAAATTTTAATTCTCTTATCCCCGAGTATTGTTTTCTATTCAAAATCGTGAAAACTTTGACAAAATGTGCTAAGATCCTTCTATACTTTCAATATTAGTAAGCAGACCTCTTAAAGACTAACGGTATGTTTGAAATTTAAACTACCATATACTTCCGACTATAAACCAACCCATGTATAAGCCGAGAGTGCGTTTTTCTTCAAAAATTTACTCAAAATTCAAAACACCTACGTATAAATATAAGCCAAATCGAAAAAATTAAAAATTCAAATACACTAGTTTTGAAGCATGTCGCCGTGAGTGCGAAAATGTAGCCAAGCGGTGGCATATTTTCTAATCAAATTGCTATTAGGTAAGACGAAAGACACCAACGACAGTAGTTTTATTTCTGGAATTCTCTCTTAAGATAACACATTTTTTTCCGTTTTGTTATCTTGTTCACTGACTGAGCTGGTCAGACTTTCTGCATCATTTTTTTGTTATGGAAAAAACCGGAAATTTTTTGCCAAAAGAGTACGAAAATGTAGCCAAGCGGTGGCATATTTTCTAATCAAATTGCTATTAGGTAAGACGAAAGACACCAACGACAGTAGTTTTATTTCTGGAATTCTCTCTTAAGATAACACATTTTTTTTTTCCGTTTTGTTATCTTGTTCACTGACTGAGCTGGTCAGACTATCTGCATCATTTTTTTTTGTTACGGAAAGAACCGGAAATTTTTGCCAAAAGAGTGCGAAAATGTAGCCAAGCGGTGGCATATTTTCTAATCAAATTGCTATTAGGTAAGACGAAAGACACCAACGACAGTAGTTTCATTTCTGGAATCCTCTCTTAAGATAACACATTTTTTTCCGTTTTGTTATCTTGTTCACTGGCTGAGATGGTCAGACTTTCTGCACCATTTTTTTGTTATGGAAAGAACCGGGAATTTTTTGCCAAAATATTGCATTTAAATAATATTTTTTTGTCATAATGGCCTTAAAACAATTTTATACATGTATTCTAATCTAAGTGACACTAAATATCATGAAAATTATCCATTTATGCGCTTTTTTAAAATCAGGATTCCGAACGTAGTCGGATACCTTAAAAAGTTCCGAAAATTCTCAGCATATGCACGAAAATATACGGTAGTTGCATTCTCCGACGAGAAGGGACTAGTATCATGGTCAGTGAGGTAATATATTCAAAGTATCACTCGACTATTCAAATTTATTCTGTCTTACTACGTAAAAAAAACGATGCAGTGTTTCCAAATAATACATATATGTACTTTCCCCTTCCTTTTTGTCTGACCAATAAACAAAGCTTATGTAATTTATTTCATTAAAATCTATGAAATAGACGAATGAACCAAATATGTGCATAAATTATAGTTTAATATAGACTAACAAATTTTTAATCACCTTTCCCGTCTTGCGACTAAATTATGTCTTCTGTTCATAACTATCTGCAAGTATTTTAAAAATAATTCCTTGGATCATAGTGTGATTCAGGCTAGCTTCTCGTGACGTCTTAAGTGTCCAAGTAGATTATTTTAATTGAATTCCTATTTTTAAAAAAGGTTTTGGAGTTATACTGTTTATAAATTTTGAATATATAAAATCACATTAGTGTAAATTAAAAAATATAATAAATTTTGCAATAAAAGAATTATTAGTTTAATATGTCTTATTCTATGTTATGTATTTATACATGGTAAATAATTCATCCACGATAACGTGAAGGTCATGGGTTCGATCCCTCTTGAGCCACGAAGTTTTTGTCAGCTAGGTGTCTTAGATGTAGCGTGTCCGCTTCGTAAGCCCAATATTGCGGGTTCGATCCCGGCTGGAGACAATAGATTTTCCGGATGCGAAAATTAGAGGCATGCATGTCATATGATTATGTGGCATGTAAAAGTTCCCTTGAGTATCAATTAGGCTCCGGTACTCCAGGCTTAATTAAATCACAGCAATATTTAACATCCGACGAGAGTTTGAATTGAATCAATTCAAACATCGAAATTTGGTATCGAAGGCCATCACTAGATGGTGCCACTATGAAACGACTTTCACATTTGGGAACCTGTCATGTCTGCAAAAGCTTGGTTGGTAATATGCAGCCCATTTGGAAAAAAAATTCGAAATACAATTCCAACACAAGACAAAAAAAATTGAAGCCAGAAATAAAATATTGCCTTTAATCCACGCAACTTTTCTTCAAGCATTGAATGCCTCGTAGAAAATAGATATTTCATGTTACCCGCGAAACAGAAATAGGATTAATAACTGTTTACAAGTTTATTAATAGCTTTTATTTTAGTAGCTTACTTCGATGTGGATTACTTTCATTTACCAATTAACTCTGTAATAGATTATTGCCATGCGGAAATTTCAAAATAATTATTCTTAATGCAATTCCAATAATGGAAAATTGAACGTTAATGTATTTTCAAAATGAATGGTATCTTTTCCAAATGATTTTCTATTTCAATTACTGAGCTTCATACTGTAAATAATGTCATATTTTCATTACATAACTTTGATTTTAATTCTAATAAAAAGATTATTAAGAATATTAAAATCAAGTATTCGTACCCTATATAACACAGTAAAGTAAAATATTAATATTGTACAAACTATGACTTTAAATTATTATTATTACACTTTTTTTTTAATAATATATACATTTTTTTCAATCTTTTAATGTTTAATACATATAGTTTTTTCCCCCTCTAATAAACATAATTTTTTTAAAAAAGTTTCAAAATTCAGTTAACGATTTATTGATGTATATTTTTATTTAATCATTTCTCTAAATTTTTATATGAATCAAACGT
The DNA here is from genome assembly GCA_019973955.1 of Trichonephila inaurata madagascariensis. NCBI lineage: Eukaryota > Metazoa > Arthropoda > Arachnida > Araneae > Nephilidae > Trichonephila > Trichonephila inaurata. The sequence continues at coordinate 123,177 of BMAV01009034.1, forward strand.
ATTTTGTTTTATTATTGTCCAACAGATAGCAATAAATAACTGGCAAAAGGGAACAAACATTCCGATATCCAGAAGAAAACAAATGATTTGGCGCACTTTCATGGCATTTGGCGACAAAAAGAAAACCGTTTGTTTTATGAATACACGTCACTTCAATACAAATTTTTTTTTTTTTTTTTTTTGGATTAATTTTAATTTTTTCTAAGTGAGTGAAACTTTTTTTTTTTGTAAATGACTTTTAAAAACATTTTATTCAATTGGAATATATTTTTATGAAAATAAAATTGATATAACATCACTATTTATTAAATACATTATACATCGTTTATAAAACGATTGGCTTTCAAAAAATAATTTTTTTATGGATTCTGGGCTTAAGTAGAATAGATAATCCTTAATTTTCTGAAAAAATGAGTTAGTGAAACTAAAATTCAATGTAATCTACACGGCAAAAAATGATTGATTATGGTACGTTTAACTTAAAGTATTGAACTTATGTGTGCAGCAATATTTCAAAATCAGAAAGAAATCATGAAATATATTTACATATACACACAGTGATAGATATAGAGAGAAAGTGAGAGGTGATATATCAAGAGTTGGAAACTTATGGCACGCGGTACAATTCTCAATGTCACTCTGCACTACTTTATCAATTTGTCAATTTTTGAGTGGTTGAAAGTTGATAAATTTGTAAAGGACCTCCTTGACAAAAATCTTCAAAATTATGGACATTTAAGGTATAACGAAAAAATCTGAAACATAACTCTAAAGATAAATTTACTGCTATTTTGTAAATTATTGAATGTCACTGCTTCAGAGATTTAATAGTTTGAAGAGAGAAAATTGCATGCACTCTGCTTTCCGCTTTTGGCTCTACATATCTAAGTCTATCTCTCTCTGTTGCGTCAAGATTAAATGTAAATAAACTATTATTGTTTGGCGAAGTAGTGTAAGAACTACTCAGAAATATTAAATGTAAAACCATAATCATTTGGCGAAGTAGTATATGAACTACTCAACAAGAATAAATGTAGATAATGTTTTAATAATAATAAATTAATTAATTAATGGAGTTTTTCTGAAAAAAAAAGTTCGGAATAAATGACGGCTTAGTTTGTTTCTTGGTGCCGTAAAATTAATTTTAAAGTAACTTAAATACGTAAAACTATTTATTTGGCTCTACATATCAAATATTTCGAGTCCGCAAAGAAATTGTTTAACAACTGAATGCTCAGAATCGTGTCAAATTGAAAGTCACACATTATATCCCCGGTTTGTAGAGCGATGTAAGTACTAGGTTCACATTAAAATTTGTATTTATATTTTTATTAAACTATAATGAAGGGAAATACATTTTATGTTGTCTATTTCTTATTTTAATAAATATATCTAAAAATACATAATATATGTACAATTTTAATTTTTTAGAATTTTTGTTGAAGAAATAGTTATATGTCATGCTCTTCATTTCTATGTTAAGAAATATCTTTAAATGATCCAGAATTAATATATTATAAAACTATAAATATTTTTATTATTGACCTCTGTCCTGTAACTCTTAATGCATTACCGCGGAAATCGAATTCTTTCAAAAATGTCCTGCGTGGCTCACTGAATCATATTGGTTGAATGGTTTGGCACACCACAGCTATAAGGTTGCCGACCCTCAAAGCGAAATATTCGCAAGACAGAAAGACAAAGACGGAATTTTAGCTACATTTACAATCTCACCAAAAAATGTGACTACATATCCGAGTGATCATGGTCACGAACTAGTGTCCAACATTGTTCTTGCCGAGTCGTAAGTTGAAAAGCCGGTGGCACTTAAGTCCTACGGTGTAAAAAGGTTGATCCACGTTAAATCTGTCGAAGCTCAAAGTCCTCATATTGGTGTGGAAGTTTATAGATTGGATGCTTGCTTAAACGTCGTCCATGTCACTTATTGATTGATTGATTGATTGAATATTAACGTCGCACTTTTCAGCTGCACGAGGGCTTTTGACGACGGACTACGTAATTTTGAACCATGGTCAAGTGACGTGGACGACACCTGAGCTGGCACCCCCTCTTCTAACTACTACACCACACCAACGGGAGGACGTTTCAGCTCTCGACAGATTTAACGTGCATTCCATGTCACTTAAGCGAGGTTCAGAATTATGTGACCCGTCACCAAAATCCCTCATGTTACTTCAGAGAGCGACGCTAATAAACAGTTAATCTTATAAAATGTTACAAATATGTAGGGGAGATCGGGGCAAAAAAGATGGCTAGGTTAACAGTTTTTGCTGTTTATTAATTTATTTTTAAGGATAAAAAAAATTAATTTTATTTGAAGTGTTAGAGTAGTCATTTGTAGTATTAAATATATTACCATTTAATTTTTCAAATAAAAAAACAAGGGATAATTTTATTTTTTCATAACCCTAACAAATTGTCATCTTGCCCCAGTACTGGGACAAGATGACAACACGGAATAAGGTTGAATATATTCTATCTTTCGAATATGTTACATGGTTTAACAAATGATAACTGTGTTTTAACTTCTTCCAAAGTATCAAACTAAGCGAAATACATTATAACGTAATGTTGAAATGTTAAGTTGTGCAGTTAACAACAGTCATAATTAAAAGTGCCATTTTCATAATTGGAACATTCCTCATGCCACCACTCTTGCCATTTACAGCCCTGGATCCATTCTTCTATTGGAGGGAAACAATATTCCTCTTCACAAGCAGGACATCTTATAACACCATCATTTATAGTTGATGCAACTGGACTGTTTGGTCTGCATTTTGTAGACTTAGGCCTACAGGAACTTAGTTTGAGTTTTTTTACTCCCTTTTTAGCTTCACGAGCTTCTCTTCTTCTTCTGCTTTTCCCTTTGTTTTAACCAGTAGCCGCACACAGGAATTTTTCAAAGGGGATGGGGGAGGTCCAAGGTCGAAAGTCTATCGTTCTTGTATCATGCTCCTTTTGATTTTGTTGATTTTCGGGAACAAAAACAGTAAAAAACTGATTATTGAATAAATAATTAGCATCCATAAATAAAATTAATCATTAATAACAAATATTTAATTAAATTTTACGTACTATATATTTAGAATTATAATCAATCGGAAAAAAAATCATTGGCTTTGGGAGGCGCCTAGGACAGCCCCCTTGTGTGCGCCACTAACATTTCTTTGATGGGTGAGCTTGAAAGAATGCTTAAGCTCATTTTTTTACTTTTGCTTTTTTTCTCATATTGTGTTGCTTTAGGCAATAGTTTGAAATAAAAAACACTATCAGGCTTCATTGGTGCATCGAAACCAGTATTTGCCATAAGTTTTGGTTCTTCTGTAGGGTTTATATGTTGGTTTTCTACTACCACGGTCTGAGGATTACAACTATTATTCTATATTTTAAAAATCACCACCATTGCGGATGTAGCCTGCAACTTTGAAAAGTGTTGATAAGGCGAAACCTAATCGAACGATACCGGTCGTGAAGCAATCGCACTGTTAGAATCGAAGATATCGAGGATTTCAATTTTTGACCATGATAGGGTTTTTCTTTTTTTTAGAGGGGGGGGGGGCATAGCGGATGGCAAAAATGTCTTCCATTTGTCACCCCTTTTCGAACGACACATTCCCTGATCCAATGCACCCCTTAGCTCCAGAGGAGATAGAAACACAAGGTCTAGCGGACAAACACACAGACAAACAAGCGCTTATAGGATTTAATAAAATGGGCAACGTATATAGTTATATTAGTTTAAAAAATTCCGAAACACGGAGCAAGTGGACGAGCTTGTCATCTTGCCCCTTGTTTTGGATCAGCATCTTGCCCCGAACTGTCTGCTTAAAAATATTAGCTTTCACTGCCATGAAAGAAGGCGATTAACTGACTTTTATTCATGGTAATAGGTAGCATTTAAACTAAGTTACTCATAAATATTAAAGAGAAATGATATATCTTGCCTGTATTTGTATCAGAGCTTATTTACACATGCATAAAAGTTATATCGTGGCAGCGATAAACAATCAAAG
>BMAV01009034.1:128082-139206 GCA_019973955.1 Trichonephila inaurata madagascariensis
GGATAACCACGCTTCCCTATGGAGGCACCCCACAGTTTGAGATTCACGGGTCTAACATTTATTTTCATTTACCAGTATGCAAATATTGTCCATTTTTGTGTCACGTAGGTTAGTGAAATTCTAACACAGATCCGTTAGTGACACAATATTTAAATTTTATGCTGTGGATTGACCTTTTTTAAACATACTAAAGTAAGAAAAATAACTAAATATTTTTATACGATTGAAAGGAATTATACTTCTTAAAAAACATCTTTTAATTTTTGAAAATAGAATATAAGCAACCAAAAAAAAAATCTCGACAATTAAATTATTAGTGAACCATTCTGTGAGTTTTAATTATTTCCGCGGCACATTAAAACAAATAGTTTCGTTCATTAAGAAAGCAACATCCTTATTAACTGTAGCTAATAGTTCAGAAAAACCCTTCTAACTCAAGAGTAATGATTTAATAGAATATGAATATAAGTAACGGAATACTTAGAAATTGAAGCTGAAAGGCAACTGGGGTATTTATTTTATGACAAATTTGTGTCGTCTTAGGTACTTATATTTTTTTTTTCAAAGGGGCTGCACACAAACTTTTGCAGACACGGCAAGTCCCTCAAGCGTGAGAACCATTTCAGAGATGGTATCATATAGTGGCGGCTCTCGCTATCAAGTGTGGACGCTTGAATCTTATAGTGGAAAGAAATACTTCGATAAATAATAGAACAATTGATTAAACTAAATTTATGAAATATACAACTAACATGGGTACGTAAAATGAACAAGAATAAAGCATAGAAAATATTAACGCAAAGAGCTCAGTCATCTTTTAGAACAGGGATGGCGAACCTTTTTGAGACGTGGGTCAAATTTTGTTCATATTTTCTTTTAGTATTAGCTCTTGGGTCACTAATGCCCATTTACAGCAGAGTTAAGTTTAAAAAATTTTAATTGAGTATTTTTAAAACTAAACATCTTTAAAATTTTCAATTGGCTTAAAGGGTAAAAATAGGCGCTACGGAAGTCTCTTTCTACAAACATAACTGAATATAACCTTACAAAAGTGCATTTTATCCTAAGAAGTGCTTTAAATATGGTTATTTGCTTTTGTTTATCAATTTTTTTTCAGCAAACAAAATGTGAGTAAAATTATATACTTCATTTGATATTTTGTAAGCAATTTTGCTTTATTTCAAATACTACATACATTTGTTGTCATTTGCGTAACTTTGGTACTGTAATGATCAAACTGAGGGTTTTGGACAGCATTCTAATTGCTTTTGTGTCAATGCAGTGCTTGTAAAAATACAAATAGAATATAAATAATGCACACAAATTAGATGTAACGTACAAGTGGTTACCTAGCAATCTTGGGTCAGTTAAAAAGCTTGCGTGGGTCAGACACTGACCCATGGGTCATAGGTTCGCCATCACTGTTTTAGAAGCTTAAAGTGACTAAATATGTCCAGAACCATGATTTTGTAAAAAGCTTATAAATGAATTATATTTTTAAAATTTAGTGTCACTTGAATTAGAATATACAAATAAAATAGTCTTATTATTATAATAAAAAAATTATTTTAATGCAAATTTTCGGCAAATATGTAGAAAAAAATGACATTTTGAAATTATTCTCCTTTTATTAATAATGCTTCAATCACAGAATTTTATTTTGCTAAGATTTCTACGTAGAGCCTGAACTAGGATTTTTGAAACATATGATATAGGACAGGATGTATTCATGTTTTAATTCATCAGATTTGAGTAATTTTAATAAAAAGCATCAGTTATATAATTTCAATGGAAAATAATATGAATGTGCTTATTCTCTTAATCTTAGATTTTGTACCAAAAATTCTCAATAATAAGTAAAAAATATTTTATTACTTGTATTCTGACCAACATTAATTTCCTTCCGCTATTCCTGCAACCCTCAAAATTTTAAATTCTTTCAAAAGAAATATGTTCTAATGGAGCTTTATGAGATAAGAAGTAGAATGTTTCGTGAAATTTAGAGTTTAAACAGGAATTAGACATTTATAATGTAGCAAACTGAAAATGACATTCTGTGAAAAAATAGCTACAAAATAAAGGCATAAAATGTAAAAGGAAATAATTGGATGACATGTGATAAATAACCTTTAAATAGTTCGTATCGGTGAATATTTTGATTTTATCATTTATTACTCTTTTTTTCTTTCTTTCTTTTTTTTTATGGAACACCCACACAGAGGAAAAGCCTGTTCTGAATCCTATAAGATCATCCCTTAGATCTTGCGAGAAGCTTTGAAATTTTACTCTGTGTGTGTGGATTATTCATCAATCATTTTCTTTCCATGAAACGGAATCACAATGATTAACCATTCGCTGAAGATGCGGACTTTTCCCCTTTAGATAAAAGTTGATTGATATATTGAAAAATCAGAACTTCTTTGAAGTGACCTCTGTTTCTGTGGAACAGCACACATTCCATTTTTTTAACTCATGGTGGCATGGTTTTTTAGGTATGTGCAAAGGCATGATTATTAATCATCAAATCTTCAAAAATTCTAACGACTGTTCAGATTAGGAATGGGAAATTTTGTGACGTGCAAGAATTTTCTCACAGAAATTCTTCATTTTTTATTTTTATCAATATATTTTGGATTCAATGGCATGAATGTATTTTATAGTCAAAACATTAAAAAAACTACTTTCTTATTATAAAACTATATTTAAAATTTTAATTGTTTAAACAGTTCCGATTGTGATGTTTGCTTCTGATTAGCTATATATTTACATCACTTAAGTCGTAGTATAGTCAAGCTTATATAGTCATTTAATTTTCCCCGTATCATCTAAAACGATTAAAGATAGAGAATTTGACATTAATATATACAGGAATAGGATGATTTTATTAAGTATAATAAATAATTGTCAAATAAAGGGTGTTGGCGAGTTTAGTTAGTGTCAAATACGTCAAAAGGGTTGTTGTAAAAGACCCAAAAGGGGCAGTTTGCTTGTTGTTGTTTTGGAAGAGGGTCGTTTTTCGTTTGCACAGCTGGGTCAACCCATGCAGAATAAAATTTGCTTAGACTTCAAATAAATAGTCGTTTCGAGCTTTGAGAGAGAGAATTCGAACATCTCTTTCTACAGGGGACGCGTCGTTTATAATTTTCTCAATTACCATGAAATGGTCGAAATTGATAGCTCAATTTACTATGTTAACTTATTTAATTTGTTAATATAATTAGTATATATAGATAATGAGCTTTTGAAAGACAAATTTTTTTATCGTGTCTTTTTTTCACGCAATTGACTTGTTACCTCAAAATTAAACCATTTTTTTTTTCAAATTCCCTAAAATTCTACTAAAAAATTTTAGTTGGAGCTTCATGGATCCCCCTTAACATTGGATGAGTGTCAGCTCTAATTTTAAATGTTCATGATAGAAGCATTTATACCAAAGGGCAGATAATTTCCTTTTCCATCTTTGTAGAAAAACTGAACAAAGGAGCAGTATTATAAAAAAATATGAATTATTAAATACAATTAGCACAAGTTATTGGTCAGTTCTTCAACATATTCAAATAGCATGGTCGAAAATTCTTCGTTTTCTACTTAACGAAGAATTTCCTTAAAAACTTAGTTCAATCTTTCCCACCAGCCACTCAACCAGGGAAGGGGAAGATAGAGTGAATTTCCATTTGTAATTTTAATTGTAGTGATTTTCTTTTTATAACAAGTTCCAGCGCTAATCCAGCGTTTCTCAAACTGTGGGGTGCGCCCCCTAGGGGTCTTGATAACTCTACGAGAGGAAGGCAAGCATATTGAAAAGTAGTAAACAAAAGATTATCTTAAAAAATTATTAATTTACTGAAAGTAAACAAACAAAATACATTCTGACAAAATAAAACACACATTTCGCTGATATAGTAAACTTAAAAATGTATCTGTATTGCACAATACATTTCATAATTAATTTAACAATACTATAATATCAAGTTTAATAATTACCAGCGGCCTCTTCATATGTAAAATTCTATACAAAAATTAACACTTACCTTGATAATTTGAAGGTTTTGTAAATAATCCCTTAACTGCCGGTAATAAGTAACGCGATTCACACCCCAGTGCCAGCCACCGTTTTCCACGTAGACACGCGAATATGATTTATTGGGGGGATGTATTAAGAAAAGGAACAAATAAGTGAATCCTCTGAAATTAGTAAACCTTTCACAAACACTCTATCAAGGTCCTTATATTGCATTCCAAAGCCTTCAGAATAATTTTATGGATAGCAGTGCACAGAAAAGATTGCACTTCGGAAAAACGTATATATACATCCGGGGCAATTAACGCTTTGGGTGAGAGAGACGTTTATATACGCCGGTGGTACTTAAAAGATCAAAGTCGTATTGTAGCTTTAGAGTCAAAGTACCATATTATTGAATTCAATACATTGTTATTGTAAGGAATGGGGTACGCAATGAAAGTTAGGATTGAGTATTAGGTCGCAAATATTGAAAGTTTGAGAAGCACTGTGCTCATCTTTTGTGTGTGAAATAAGTTACTTGTGTAAACTAAAAGGGTCATGTTGTGAGAGTAGAGGACATGGGATCTATCCCGACGAGCAATGAATCGTCATTTCTATGCCTGCAGGATATTTTCAGTTAACAAGGAAGATGTCAATCTAAGTGGATGACACTAAAAATGGCATAAGTAATGACTATGTATTCGCATTTTTTTTTCATAGATTTATTCAAAAACAAAGATTTTACCAAACTGATTCCGACAATCTCAAAAATGGTAGCTTCTCTCCCTCGATTTTGCAATAAAGAAGCTATTTGTAAATCGGTAGTTTCTCGAACTTTCCATCACGTCTAATACTTTTTCAAGAAGACTTTTAGAATGGGTTTTCCAGCTTTTACTATTCAAAAGTTTCTTGCAATGCAGACACAAAAATCATATATGTGTGTGATTCATTTCCTTTTGTTCATTTTTTAATCGGTAAAATCCTAGGAGAGCCCACACCCTCGGCGACAATACAAAAAAAAGTGCCAAGCCAGAACGAGATGGCGCCAAGCGAAACCGACAATGGCGGCAAGTTAATATAGCGGGATAAGGTGGATGCGTAATGAAAATATATGTAAACAATACAGAAATTAAACATTTAAAATAAAAAAAAATATATATAAAAACAGCACTTACTTTCTTACTGCTGATCTTTTCCGAGTGGAGTGTACAGCATAACAATAGATTTTAAAAAAGTCTTGAAGGTCTCATCGCTAAGTGAATGATCGTGTGAGCGCCACCATTTTTATTCAGGGAAGGTAATGGTCGAACATACCTTCGGCGAGGCTGGTGCAATTTCGAAGAAAGCGTTTTACTGTCGACCATGTTACATCATGCCGATCGTTACATTTAGGACATTCATAACTCTTAGCAATCAATTCTTCCTTCATACACTATTCAATCAATTCTTTCTAACCTTTCGCATTCAACAAAGTAAAAAATTCTAAGATATATTCCTTCACACATGCAATCATTCCAGCCCGGTTCCCCCAAACAAAATGAAATTCGAAATGCCCGCCGACAAAATACGAAATTTCCAGAAATAGTTAGGTTTACCATATCTAGTGTATCAAAGTAGGGTTACCAAGATGGCACAATTATCGCCAATCCCAAATAATTCACGCCAAGGGTGTGGGCTCTCCTAGGACTGAACATTTTAATCAATTTTTTCAGCATCATATATTTAAAAAGGAGTATAACTGGGAAACAGAAATTTTTCTCGTTCTTTTTTCTTAAAATTCTGATTCTAATTATTCCAAAATTATTTACAATTTCTTAACGATTAATTGAATGTTTATCTTCTGGATCAGAGAGGAAAAAACTTCCTTGGGGACAATCTTCATTATTGTAGTATGATTTAAACTTAAGGTCTCTGAAATTCGATATTTTACCTTTAGTTTACAGATTTGACAAAATTTGTAAATCTAGGCAATTATTCAGATAATTGCCTCATAAAAAAAAAGATAATCAAGCAGATTTTTTTGAGTAATCGGGATTTACAGAGCAGACAGCGGGTTTTTTTTCCCTTTCCTATAATATCTAAATCTTGGAATATTTATAATTTTTTGGCTATTTTTCACAACAACTTCTTATCCACTGGGGCCTTCTCATCATCTTGTTTTTGCAAGTTCTTCGGTATTACAAAGATGAATTGGTAAGTTCACAAGATTTACTCTAATTTTCCGATTCCAATTCCGAAATTGAAATTCACAAGAAATTTCAATCTTTAGAACCAGAGAATTTCTCGAACTCGTGGATCAAAGTTGCCCATTTGTCTCCTACAATATACACTATTGGACAAAAAAAATTAGCGCACCCAGAAATAATTGCGGGAACGTAACGAAACTTGGCATGAAAGTACATGTCGGGAAGATATGCAAATGATTAGAAATGCAGCGTGATTGCGCATTAGGTATAGATGATAGAGGGCGTTTAACGTCGTTCTCCGTGGAGTATAAAACAGGTAACTAAAGCGTGTTTGAGTATGCTTCCCCAAGTTACACCCTCTAATAATAATAATAATACCTCATATTTCCTAGACGTGATTGCAATCTTTAAAATAGTAACTAATATTTTTAAACAATTCCCAAAGTTGAAACAAATTCTCCCCTCTCTTAAAAAAAACCAAGGACTTTAAGCAACAAGCGCTTATGTTAATTGAAGCAGTCCTTGATTAAATTATTTTACTCTAAATTTCTATTACTTAAATTTTCTCTTTAATTTCAATCTCTCTACTGTTTCAATAGTTTGAATTTTTTATACCGATCAGAGGCAATTTTCTTCTTAAGTCCAAAAGCTCACAAACCAATAGGAATCATCCTTTTTAACTCCTGGAACTGTGCTGCTCACCATTGGCTTCCCGCCTTCCGAGGCCACACCTCCTCAACCCCCCAAACCAAGAACACATCGCAAGGCCCACTCAGTTCCAGATATGGAACGGAGGAGTCTGATAAGACTCCAGTCTCCATAGATGTCGAGATGTGTTTGAGTGTGCTGAATAATTTACTAAGGAAGAGTTGAGGTAGACATGCCATTACGCCGTTTTTGAAGACAATATGAGCAGCTGTCGCCGTTTGAGACGGGGAGAATCATCGGCATGATGGAAGCTGGGTGGTCAATTAGGCCGCTCTGATTGTGTTGTGAGGAGGTGTTGGGACCAGTGGATCCGAGAGATGTCATTTACATGAAGACCAGACTCAGGACACCCTCGACAGACCAGTCGTCGAGAAGACCACCACATCATAAGAAATGCACGCATACATCCAACTGCTTCATCGGCCGCCATTCAGGCACAGGTAGCACCTTCACTAGAGGCCCCTGTGTCTTCTCGAGCCATACGAAGGCGCCTGGCTGAAGTACATTTGGGATCGCAGCGCCCTTAACGTGTGCTGCCCTTGTCGCCCACCCATCAACACCTCCGTTTGGACTGGTGCCGGGCACGAGGAAACTGGACTGCAGTGGTATAGAACCAGGTCTGCTTTAGCCACAAATCCAGAATCAATCTAAGCAGTGATGACAATCGTGTTCGTGTGTGGAAACCCCGTGGTGAACGCCACAATCCCGCCTTTGCTTTACAGCGACACATCGCTCCCACAGCTGCTGCGATGGTATGGGTGCCATTGCCTACAATACACGGTCACCCCTAGTATTGATCCATGACACCATGACAACCCAGCGGTATGTCCATGACATCCAACAACCACATGTGTTGCCACTTATGCAACAGCTCCCAGGAGCTATTTTTCAACAAGACAATGCTTGGCCTCACACGACAAGGGTGTCACAAGACTGTCTCCACATAATTACTACCCCTTCCTTGGCCTGCCCGATCCCCAGATTTGTCACTAATCGAGCATATCTGGAATCATTTGGGGCCGCGAGTTGGGCATCCTACGAGTTTGAACACGAACTAGAGGAAAGGTTACAGCAGATAGGAAACGAAATGTCTCAAGACATCATACAGAACTTGTATGCCTCAATGCCCTATCGTATCACATCGTGCGTTCACGCTAGAGAGGGCTTTCTCATGGTATTAAATCCTTTGTTCTTTTGCCTTTTTCTCTGAAATAAATGATCCCTTTTCTTTGGTTTTCTAATCATTTACTTATATCAAAGTAGTCATTACGTATGTAAAATTTCGTTTCATTGTGACGGCTCCTTCTTGGTGCTCTAATTTTTTGTCCATGAGTGTAGTTACATATTTTTGGAATAATATTCGAGTTCTCTGATCCAATTTTGAAGAATTATATATGAGCTCCGATTCAGCATTAAACACGGAAAGCACATCAGCTTTAGACTCGTATATAGAGGCTTGTAATACAGTTATTCTCGTACAAACAACAACTTAGAGTAGGGGTACTCAACTACAAGACCAAAGCAACATTGACAACAAAAAATTGATCAAAATATTATAAAACTCTCATTTTTGGCTTTTATTTTAATACTATAATAACTTTTCTATCAAACACACACACACAAATATTTATTTTTATGTATTTTTACCGAGTTATGGGATAATTTCTATTTTTTTTCATCTATGACCAAGCCTCTTGCTTACATTCTACTATTAAAAAAAAACAATTGATAGCAAAATTGATATATTTGATTGCTTGATTTATAAAATTTCCTGTTAAATTTTTTGTACATTGTTCTCCGATAACTGGAGGGCCACACGCGACCCACGAGTCGCAGGTTGGGTATCTCTCTCACTGACTTAGAGGCTATTAATTTATAGTAATTTGTAATGTGTTTTAGATGATAATAAATCATATAGCTTCAAGTATATTCGAACTTCAGGATAGTCCGAAAATAGCTCCTCGATGCTGACAGATATTTAATTTTGTGCTATCTTCTTTCTCCCATTATTGAAATTTAAAATAACTTCCATTATATATTTTTATTTATCCGATATGGAAGACCTTAATAATATCGGTTATTACCTCTATTTTGCCTTTTCTAAATCTGTTTGTTATTGATGAAAAAAGTTCGATATTATAAAGACCTTTATCTAAACAATTGTTAATCAATGACGTATTTTTTTCACGTCCTGATCCATAACAAGTAATATAAAAAAAAAAAATTAAATCAATTCCTACTTAGATCAACAAAGAAAAATTTTGTTTTAGCTACTTTTTGTTGAATAATTACATTTAATATAAATATGTATATACATATGACAGAACCACAACATTAAGAGGTAATTAATTTTTATTAATTATCATTAAAGTATCGTATTGTCATCCAAAACAATCGCCTATATAAAACTTCAGTTTAACTGAATACTTTAACACGTGAGTATAAAACCTTTTCAAGTTTTGCACAAGTCGCCAAAAGAGTCGCTAAGTCGCCAAAAATGATGCCAACGTGGTTGTATTTGTAATTCTTTAAATAATTAGTTTTAATCAATTAATTTTAATTAAATATTATTATATTATTGTATTGCCATCCAAAATAATCCTGTATATAAAATTTCAGCTCAATTGAGCGCTTTAAAATGTATTTTATTAACGACTGAAAATTCCACCAAGATAAATAAATAAATATATAGATATTATGAGCTAATAGCAGGAATTGAAAAAACAAGCGTAATAAGTATTCTTGATTTTTTAAGTACAATCCTATGAGGTAAAAAAAAAATGCTCACTTTTAGATTCCTTTAGATACATTTACAGAGTATCTTCTGTAAATATTTCACCCAACCAATTTTCAAACACGGCGTCATAATCGTCTAACTTATTTGTGAACTTAAAAGCTTTCACTCATTTACTAAGACTCTCCCCCTCCCCCCCCCCCCCCCCCACACACATGCATCCCTTTTTTCTTTTTTATCAAATTCCGATCATTAGATAGCTCGAGGTATCTACAGTCCATATAAGACATACTTTGTTACATCCTTCCTTATGTCATCTGAGAAAATTAATAAAATATTCTTTGAGATTGAAACTCTCACCTACATTAGGCAAGCTTTCATGAAGCTTCAAAATGCAACGTTAATATTAAATCCATCATGGGCGAGGGAAATCACACAACTTTGGTAAAATATATATTTTATTTACAAACTTTAGTAGAAATTGACACCTTTATTGTAGTATCTATCAGTACAACATTTTACACCTTTAGCTATCAGCTACTTGTATCAGCACATACCTGTCTCGCGGGTCTTCAACTCGATATGTAATGTCCATGATCTGCCCAAAATGGAGTCGGTATCAATCTTTCGCTGCCTCGCAGCCTTTCGCTGGAGAAAATTCAAGCGCAGATCGTTCCTCCGGCCTCTGGTCTTCCTGCTGCCTAGTAGCCTTTCACCATTTTTCAATCGCTAGTCTCATAGAATCCCTACTCACCTTCCGAACCATCTCTTTAAACACTCTGGGTGAGCCTCTTTCACGTCCTCAATAATCTCTGATGGGCCGGAACTCAGGTTTGCACCCGACAGCCTCTGTCTTGGTCCCAACCATCATTGGTTATTCAGGGACAAAAGTCTGTAGGGACTGAGAACCTCTATGTTACCGCACCTCGTAAACCATATGGAGGGTCTATAAATCAAGATGTCACTTGCACACTGAGAACACACTCCTTTTCATTTCTTCCGTACAATAGCTGACACTCCCTTCCACACAAGTGTATCCCGGCCATATGTGAGAGGGAACGAAAGAATAAAAAGCCGTAAAAACAGGTGTGTTCATTCCATAAATCGCTGTGAAAAACATTGCATCTGGTGAATCTATTCGTTTCTGAGTGTCGGAGAAGAAAAAGAAGGGTGTTTCACGCTTGACTTTCACACACAGTCTGAAGCCAGTGACCAAACAGGAACGTTATCTTTCATATTTTATTTATTTATTATAATAATGATGTTTAAAAATTATTATGTCTTATTGTGTGAGTTGCAACGGTTTTTGTTTGCGTACAAAAGAATAATAAAAGAATAAAACGAGAAGAATGACGCTGTAGTTTTAAATGTTTATTTAATTACTGTTTTAATGTTTACTATTTTGAAAAAGGGTAACATCAAACAGTCCAAAAGTTGACTCAACAGCTGTTTCGTCTCAGGATGTGAGAAAAGAATATTTTGTTTACTTTGAA
>BMAV01009034.1:144206-154256 GCA_019973955.1 Trichonephila inaurata madagascariensis
ATTTTTTTATACCACGCCTTGCTGAGACATGACTGCTATTAGTCTACGATATGCAGCCCAATGCACTTTAGATTTACAATAAAACTTACAAAGATTTTTGCAAGCAATAGCGGCTGCAACGTCTCCGAGTCCGAAATGGGAATGGAAATTCTTTCCGAAAAAGATCAATTTTTAAATCGATTCGAATCGAACCTGATTCACAAAAAAATCGAAGTCTAAAAGATCGATTTCTAAAAAATCGATTTTTTTTTTCAAGTCTGCATTTACAATGTAAATATAAATCCATTTTATGAAAAACAAGAGATCTCTTATCAGTAAAATCAGGTATTTTCTTAGTTCAGGGAATTCGACAATTATAATTATTTTTATTACCATATCAAAGTATCGGATATAAAAAGAGACATTTATTTTCTAAATGTATTTGTTTCATTGAAAAGTTTATAAAATAGATAATATAGCTTTTATAGTTCCCAATGCTTAATATCTAAGCTTTTTAAAAACAACAGTCTGTCAAATCTACTGGGATCCAAGCGGTTCCACTCATCACTTGTGGTATCTAAATAAGCCAGTAACACATCCTCCGGACAGGAATGATCACACTTTTGTTTAGTGGCCATGTTACTTGGCTACGAACACGAGTATCGCGGGTTCTATCCTTCACAGTGGTAGCATAATGGTCATGATCACGTACTCGCAGCTGCCGTATCACGAGTTCAATCCGTAATGCTATTGAGGACCCGCGCATAGAGGGACTGATGCATGTTCAATCTGTCTAGACTCTCCCATTCACATGGTGAGAAAGTTCGAGGAAGGGGATTCTCAGATGTTATTTAACCTACATTGAAAATTACGAGGTTCACATCACCTATACTCCGTTTCACCTTAAGTTGGCAGTGCTGGGAAGGGTACGCGGACCAAATCACAGCCACTACAGGGTTACTCTAGGAGAAGAGTGTGACTATAACAAATAAAATTCTCCATATTTGGCGAGCAAAAGAATTATTCTTGAAAAATTTGTTCATTAAAATTGTATGTGAGTATTTTTTTTTATAATAGTATAAGCCCCTTCTTTAATCGAAATATTTAAGAGTTTATGTTTCAATATGTTTAAAAATATTGATTAATTAACAAGCAAAACTTTTCTCGAATAAAATCTCAATAGTTCCCAACATGTTGATTGCATTTTTTAAATGAAAAAATACGGTTAAATTGTAATTCACATGCTATCATTACATTGATTTTTTTAAGTGACTTATATATGCTATTTTCAAAATAAACGGCTCATATATCTTTAGTTTCATAATTTCATTTATTACATCTGTTTATAAAATAAAAATTTCTATCTTGTTTATAAATAATTAATCTCATCTGTTTTCCATTATTACTGTTTTAAATCAGTTTGTAATTATTATTCATATTACATGTAAATGCCGTTTATGTACGTTAGCTTAAGATATACAGAAGTACATAATAGAATTTGGGGATTAATTTCAAAAATTTATCAATATTAAAACTTACAATCTTTTATAAAATTTATAGTTTATCTGGAAAAAAATATCTCGATGCATACTTCAAAAATTATGTTACTAACATTATATGCAAAGTTAATATATTCAGCTCAATAAGTATAACTTTTAAAGAAAAAAAAAAGATTTATTATAATAATTTAATACAAAAATTATATATTTTGATATTTAGAACTGTTTTTGTTGTAAAAAAAAATGTTTAAAATTTCAAAAAACAACAAGAATTAAGATAGCGCACGAGATGTAAAAATATTATCTAAGAACGAAGCTAAATCGCAAAGCGAATGGCGTTGATTTGGCGCGAATATTTCGGAAGAATGTAATCTTGAAAACCGGTTTTTTCAGCCAAATATTGTTGTTGTCAGCCAAAAGTCATGTGATTGTTTTCTACTGTATTCGTTCACAGGGATTAAAGAATAAATGCTTTTAAGATGTGATTAACTTAAAATATATCTTTAACCCTACAATTTCTATAATACATGATACTTTTTAATAATTTTCTGTGCATTTGCATTGATTTAAATTCCAGAACATGTTGGAACTACTTTTTCAAGCGAATTGTTACATTCCCTACCTTTCCCAACGCTGCCAACTTGAGGTGAAATAGAGTATATACCCTGTGTGTTTCTTAACAGTGCAACATTAGAGAAAACTCATCCACTCGGAAGTTTCAAATTTCCTATTATACCTCCAACTGGCTTAGAAGAGTTTTTTTTTTTTTTTTTTTTTAAAAAATGACTATCATTTACACTTAAATGCTGAAAAGTTTATCATTTATTAAGAGTTTAACATTTTCTTCTATAAAATCGTAATTACATCTGTTTTATTTTCATTTTATATAGTTACTAGCGGTCCCGACAGACGTTGTCCTGTGCACACGCCTTAAATCCGAAAATTACAAACTTTTTTTGAATAATTTGTAACAATCTGGACCGTTTTGATGAAATTTTTTATGAAGAAAGTTATTACAATGCCTGACATCATCACATGTACAGTTGCCACAATTCGACCTATCGATTGCATGTGAGTATGTATTTACTATGAACTAAGTTGAATGCAGAAATTATTCTGAATAGAAACTTGAACTTGTTTTGATTAAAGGATAAGCTATTTTCATAACAGGTATATTTTTTAATGGACAAAAAATAAATTTATCGTAATGCCATTGAATGTACAATGTTTTTGGTTAATCCTTGAGGGGTATAAACAAACAAATGCGATGGTTTGCCAAACCTCGGACATGCAACATATAATTGGCTGTGCGAAAAGCAAGGGTTTTCTAAATCTAAGCCACAAATTGTCATTGTTTGACCTTGTGACTTATTAATGGTCATAGCAAATGCGAAGCGAATTGGAAATTGCTAACATTTGAATGGGTAGGAGAGTCTGAAAGAACCATTGGGATCTGTGGTACAATACAACTCACCTTGAAGTTTGCCGCTCAAAATAGTGGCCCATGATTTTTTTATGAACATTCACGCGCCCTTACATAATTTTGGCGCATTTTTTTTTTAACTAATTGTGATATCGAACCGAATTGTAAATCTAAATCATTCTCGAATCCACTTGAATCCACACAAAAAATATCATCTAAATCAGTCCAGTCGTTTAGGAAGAGTTCAGTCACATACACAAGCACAGAAGAATTATATATATAAATACATATACCGTATCGAGGCAAAATGAATAATCTTTCCGATTCTGTAGTTATTTTTTGTCTGATTTTCATAGAAAAATTAGATTGCAATTTTAAAAACGGTGAAAATATTGGAAAATTCACCCCTCTCCTTTCTTTTTTTTTTTTTCTTGCCGAGCATTAGCAGAATAAACTGCACACATGGGTAAAACAATTATGCGTTTTAAGGTCTTTAATTAATATCTTTTTAACTAATTGAGATATTGGACCGAAATGTGAATCTAAAACATTCTCGAATCCATTTGAACTTACACAAAAAAATGTCATCAAAATCGGTCCAGACGTTTAGGAGGAGTTCAGTCACATACACATGCACAGAAGTTTTATACATATAAATATAATGATTTTTGTGACTTCCGTTCTCAAATATGTTTCTATTTTTTTTTTATAAATAATACATTCTTGCCCAACTATGTTGAAATTTAACTTCTTAACTGGTGTTAGTCTAGAACAGGAGTGACCAACCTGCATCCCAAGGGCTGTATGTGACCTGCCTTGTATAATTTTGCGACCCGTAACATTCATTACAACTCTACGAAATACGATTATTTTGTGCAATATTTTTGTTTTTAATGTAATGTTTTGTGACAAATAAATCTGAAATCAGATATGAAATTTTCAAAAATAAATCGAGCTTAAACTTAACGGGGACGAAAATCTCAACATCACATTTGCTATGTGCAAATACGTGCATTGAGATCGACTTGCAAAAACTGAGAAACAAATGTCTTACTAGTTAAACAAATATTAAACATTATTTGATTTAATTAAACAAATTAAACATTATTATTATTATATTATCTATGTTTGTATACATGAAAAATAATGAAAACAATAAGAGTAGTTCATTTTCTTTTAAGTTTTCACTCCAAAAATTGTTTGTAATGGTTCTAAATCGAAAATAAAGATATATATTTTTATGTGCGGCCCGCGGGATTATAATGTTTTTCCAGTGTCCCGCAGGGTCATTTGGGTAGGTCACCCCTGGTCTAGAACATATTCTTAATTATCTAAATGTCACTTTCGTTTTAAAAAATCTTGGAGACGGATGCCAAAATATACATGATCTTATATAATATTATGTTTTACTCTTCTTTTGTCATGTTATTCGTTGTGCCTGGTGTAGACTAGTGGTCAAGGTAACGGATTCATGGCCAATGGGCCATGAGTTCAAACCTAGTGCCGCTGGAGAACCCCCCCCCCCCGTGCGATGGGGCTGATGTACATAAACGTCTTTCCATTCGTGTGGTGTAGAAGTTAGGAGAGGGGATGCCAGCTTAGGTTTCGTCCTCGTCACTTAATCATGTTCAAAATTACGAGGTCCATCGCCAAAAGTCCTCGAGTAGCTGAGCAGTACGCGACTTTTATATTCATTCACTCCAAATCATGCTATTTATAGTTCGCTGTGTTTGAAAAGACAAGAATACATAAGTCTGATAGCACGTGAAAACGAGAAGTTGGAATTAAGTAAAAGAGCTTTCAGTTTCAATAGAAATCGACCTAAAAATTCACGTATGATAAAAATGTAAGATTTCTGTTTTCATTGAAAGAGTAATTTTCATTTTAATACAGTCCATCTTTCTTTAAATAATCTCAGTTATTTAATGGGCATCATTTGGAGACATAACTTTTAACAGTAGAAGCAGTATTATGAAAAGTTAAGGAACTATAAAAGTAAAAGAAAGTATTTTGTTTTCATACTTAATTTCGGATTCAATATTTTACTTACTATTTATCATAGAAATAATCTCTAATAGCTATATAGTGAAGTAGTTCCTTCCACTATGAACTAATCTTAAACTGAATCAAATTAGGCGTTCAATATTTTTGACTCGTCCCTACTATTCTTATACTATTTATACTGTTCTTCTAATCACAAATTCACTCTCAAATGACATATCAGTCCCTTTGAAAAATATTGAAACAGATTAACTGAAATATCATTATTTCAATATTCTTACTGTTGAATTTAATGTAACAAATAATTCCCCTTAATTTTTAAAGATAAATCGATACTAAAAAAACAAAAAGCCTTTTAAGAATCATAATATAGAAAGTGAGAACAGAATTATTAACCTCAGAGAGACTGAAAAGCAGAGGAACAATGCTTGTGAACAGCCGAGTAAGAACGGTGAAAGCTCTTTGATCAGTAGGTAAGTTAGGGAAGTTTTCTTAGAAGGTAAGTTAGGGAAGTTTTCTTAGAACAAAAAATAACTAACTCGTTTTTTAAAAAAATTGAACTGAAAAGAAAGAACAAACTTCCATTGAATTACTGCGCAGCTATTCTCGCTTATTTAAATCAATAAATTCAAAAGATTTTGCTTTATAGTTATTCCAGGGGCGTAGGTAACGCTGTGTCAATGATACGGGGACCCCAAGCTACAGGAGCCTCAACATGTGTAACTACAGTCCCACTAACAGGCTTCCCATATCTAAAAAAGGGCACCAAAGGAACTTTGATACAGGGCCCTTTCAGAACTAGCTACGCCAGTGAGTTATTCATTCTCATGTGTGTGGTTTATTTTAAACAATGCATGTCTTTATCAAATTCTGTTTTTGAGTTACTTATTTCGCTTACTGGTGAAGTTATAGTTTTTATTTTTCCTAAAATAGATCTTAAAACTGAGTGAACCTATATAGAATATTTAGACTACAGTTTCCTAAACATCGGTGAGGTTACAGCTGAAGGAATTTTGGAAATAATCTTATTTGTGAAGCTTCGATTCGGAATTATATGCCAAATCATAGCTTAGTGTGATGTTTGCTTACTTGCTAGTAATTTACTCGGTGTTCGGTAAGAATACTTTTCTCATTTTGAGAAAAACAAAAGTTTTTAAATTCTTACTCCAACCTAGACAGTGGCGTAACGTTCACCCCCGCAAACCCCGTGGTGCTGGGGAGGGGTATAATTCTAAGGGCCCAAAGCCCATGGTATGTTATGGTTTTGCAACCCTTCGTAAGATCCAGCATGGGGCCCGAAATCCGGCTTCGTAGGAGTGCCCTAATATTATCCGTTACGTCACTGACCCTAGACGAAACCGAGCTCACCTGAAAGGGTTTTGTTCACTCGATTTCCCGAGAGGATTTCCGTTCTAGCAGATACAAGCTTGCAATGTGAGTTTATTTAAACATGGAAAGTTTTTATCTTTAAATAAAGGAATTTAATTTAAATTAGTTTTTTTTAAATTTAAATTACTGTTATTGTAAGGTAATCGCCTTTGAAGCATTTGAAATCTTACCAATCGATGAGGGACCTTTTTATCTGTATGAATAAGGTCCCAAATATGTTAGTCGTTTAGTTTTTGTTTTTAAAAAAGGAATAGGAGAATCCCTTCTCTTTCATTTGGATACTTTTGTCTATTTCTGATTGGATCAATATAACATATTGTTTTAAAATTTAATTTTTCTCCATTCATGTGTGAAGGCAAGTTCTTAATGTACGTAAACAACTCAACAATTGATGAAAATTCTTTCGCAGCAAACCGCATGGCTACTTAACACGTTGAGACGTGGTGGCAAAAAAATATTTCGGCCTCAATATGTGATACTATATGTATTTTAGTTTTTAAATAGGACTGATTATCATAATTGCTTCCGTAATTTGTGAGAAATTCTATTCACTTTTGTATATGCAGGCAGGTATATTTATATTTTTGAATATAAAATGTTTCACTTTTCTAATGTAATGTATCATTAATATTTTTATTGATATCTTAAAAAGATTCGCCTGCTAAATAAGTTTGTTGTACTTGCGTAGTAGCATCACCGGAGCCAAAATTACGCTACGAGAATCGTTTTTCTTCAAATAAAACACGCACGAATCGTTGTTTTGATATGGCGTGATTCACGTGGCGCAGATTTCGTTGCGGTGACGCTAATACGCAAGTACCAAGTTAATTTTTTAATATTTATTTTGAAAACACGCAGTTATTTTTTTTTAGAATAATATTTTATTACTTCTAGAATTTATAAAATTTCTATGTGCATGTCTTTTGTGAGTTCTCCTTTATTTCGTATATGTGTGAATATTGTTAATAAAATTATTGAATATTCAGCAATATGTTGTCTATATAATTTATATATGTTTATGACCTTTTGCAAAAATGTGTATTGTCGTTTCAGTCTGACAATATAATTTATGAAATGTTATAAATATATTGTAGCATTAATATTAAACACAGAATGGATCAGAAGATATTTAAGATTAGAGAATATAATCTCATATAATCAATATAAATATTTAAATATTATTTATTCTGTCTTTTAATCTTTTAAATTATATATTTATAGACATCTTGTAAAATGTTGGTGCCCATTCTCAAAACTGAAATGGCTGTCGAGGATGAAAAGTCAAATACTTATCAAGTGAAATCTAATCTTCCAATAGAAATAGAAAGCGTCATACAGTATATTGAAGGAGATGGTGAAACATCATATGTTACAAGACTGAATTCTGTCTTGAAAATTTTATCAAATAATAATTATAAGGTAAAAATGTTTTGAGTTTTCAAAAGCAATATTATAAAAAGCATTGCTTTTATTGTGTTTTAGTGTAAAGATTTCTCTATTTGGCATGTTTTGAGGCTTCTTTCTAAATTCTTGCTACCTTTCTTTTGTAAAAGGAAATGATGGGTTTTCTTATCAGATTACTTAATTCAAGGTAAATGCTATGTCAGCTATAAAATGTACTAAAATTTTGATACTTGCATACTATCGCTATGATGCCAATGTTCAAGGTAACTTGCCAAGTTGGGGGGCAACCCTGATTTTGCAAATGAGCACACGCTGAATGCAATATGTAAATATAATTTAGGTTTAAAAAGTTCATTTTTTTACCTTTTTTTGTCAATAAAATCATACTGACTCCTTAATTTACATGTTCATTCTTTATATGTTTAATCCCTTACAGTAGGCATATATATGCCTCTTTAAGCCAGTTTGTTTACTAACCTTTCTGTATATGTGTGTGTGTATGTATGTATATATATATATATATGTCTTTCTGAATTATGAGCTTTTGCATGCACTACTATCTGTAAAACTATTCCAAAAGCTTTGGAATGATATATAACAAACTTGTGTCAAAGGAATTTTTTATACTTTTTCTTTTGTAGAATATGCAACATCACTACACATATCTGAGTGGGAAAACAGTAGCACCAAAGAACCAATCTTGTAATTTTTCCATGACGGCTAAGGGCTTAATGCAATTATTGATTTAAAACGGGTTTTATTGTTGATTAATGCATATGCAGTTTTAAAAATAACTCTTTCCCCTTAATAATTATTTCGTGCTTTGTCGAAGAATTAAGGTTCACGCCTTTGATTTTCATCTCCCTCCTGTAAAATATAGGAGGAATCTCTTGTCTTTCGGAGCAGAGAAATTCTTTTGTAACTTTTTGTTTTACTTAGCATCAAAAAATTCACTAAAAAGTTTGGTGACATTTTGAAGAAATCTCTGATAAAGCATTTTTTAAATTTATAATAAATAAAACATTTATTATATATAAGCATTTTTATTTGTTTGTATTTTCCATAGCTTATGTATTCTTCTGAGCGTTCAAAGTAATAATTTGTTTATTAAGTTTTCTTTTTCACATTAAATCTTCATTTTATATTTAAGTAGTTTTCATATTACATTAATTAAAACTTCAATTTTGCAGGATTCAATTGTTCTGAAATGGATATCTGAATTAAGAGATAATATTCTGTTTTTAAATAAGAAAAACGAGGCCATAATATTTGCATTGCTGGTAAGATATTAAAAAATATGTATATAATAATTTAAATTGTCATGTATGTTAATGTTTTTTGTGTTGTGTTTAAGTTACTAATAAATAGCAATTATGATTTGTTGTTTTGGATAGATAAATCTTTTTGATGTTTTATTAAAACTTACGACCTACAGTTTTCATCTGCAAGAACTAAAACTGACACGGTTTTTATCGTTATTTCAACATTTTTACTTGAGAACTGAAATGCCAATTCTTCACATGGGTTCAGTTTTAAAAGTATAAAATTCAGCTATTACAGCAATTATAATATTTTTTTAGGGATGATAAAACCCTATGTAAAGTGGTATAACCAAAAGTTGAACTTTTTTTTTTAATTGAATGTTCACATAGTAAAATTTTTTAAATAAACTGCTATTTGGCCTCGCATTAAAAAATAATTTAACAAAAACATATATTTGAATGTTAGAAAGAAAATTAACGTGTTAAAAAAGGTAAATAGAAATAATGAAGGAAAATAGAAATAAGTTATAGAAGAAAGAGCAGTAGCACACATGTTATAGGAACTATGTGTAAAAATAGCCTTAAATAGATAAACAGAAAGAAAAAAATTATGATCAAATACTATCGTAAATGACATATTAGGAAACCTTCAACTGCAGAAAAATTAGGTTAGTATTACATAAGGAATGGATGTATATCTAATGTAGGACATGAGAAGTAATACAATACTAGAAATATTTTAGTATGAACTAAAATAAAAAAAATGGTTGAATCCCAGGAGGACCCTTTTATGTTGCCAAATTTTTGGAAAGAAGAATTGAAAACCCCCTTCTAGAAAAGGGGGTTTTCAAATCCCCTAAGAAAATGGCAACCCCAAAAAGGGTGGCACAAAAATGTCCTTTTTTTTTTGACAAAGTCCATTTCGTCTTTTTGATTGGAAAGGTTGTTGATTTTGTAAAGAATGGCTGCCAAAAGCAAATTGTTTCTTTGTCCTTCTGAATGAAAGAGGCAAGAAGGTGGTGCAAAGCGCTCATTTCATCCTTTTTTTTCATTGTAAATCGTGTGCTACAAAAGGATTTTAGAGTGCTTTTTT
>BMAV01009034.1:159256-210081 GCA_019973955.1 Trichonephila inaurata madagascariensis
ACATGTGAAGGGATAGCTCATTTAGCATTACAGTTTAGGAATAAAAATGAGTAGTGTGATAAAATAAGTTTCTCTACAGGATAGTGTAGCCAGAATATAATAATGTTTGAGTATTTTTATATCTCAAAAAATATTCCGAAATCGGCCCCTATTCTTTAACATTAGCCGAAGATAGCCTTAAAACATTAATTTTTGCAGAGTTATAAACTTGACGTTGTATCACCTGTTTGTAGGAAAATTGCTTAAAAGTTGATTTTTAAAATAATCTAAGGTGAATTTCAGAAAAATCTCTTTGAGGATAAAAGTGTCCAATCTATAGTTTCTATGTGTCAAGTTTCATACGTCTGAGTTGCTTAGTTTGGCCAAAACAGCTGAAACACACAAATTTCTTTTATTAGTATGGATGTGTTTTGTAAAGAATGTTTATGGTGTTAACAGTAATGATGCGAGTAGCTTAAACAAAGGAGAAGTAAAACTTGTTCTGATATGAAGTATTTTAGTGTGTAGTTAGTAATTCAATCTGAAAATTTCAAAGGAAACTGCGGATGGGATTTGGTATCTTTTGTTGTGTGTAATAAGTACAAACTTGAAGAAAAGTTGGTTTATGTATGTGTGTTATATACTACTGATAGTAGTAATTTTGGCATTGAAGGCCTGCTGTGCCCATCTCAGTATGCCCGACCTTAGATGCTGAGGTGTATGAGCAGATGTCCCGATCAGGTGGTCAATTTGAAGTGAAACCCCCAGTGTTTAGTCCTCATGCAAGCTAAATTCTTTTGAGGTAAAAAGTCTACAAGTAATCATGTTGTAGATGTTTGGAGAATGGGATTTCAACTCGGGAGTTGTCCTTATCACTTGACTGTGGTTCAGAATTACAAGAGGTTTGTCACCAGATAGCCCTAATGTAGCTTCAAAGTGGGACCTTAATAAATAAAATAAAATTAGCAATTCATTTGTATTGTCACCAAATTATTCAACAATTTAAATTATTTTGCAAATATACTTCCTTATTTTCCTATTAGTGGCTCAAATCTTGAGCTTTGTATTTTAATAAAGTGCGAGCTGTGTTTAATTGTAAATTTTGAACTGCTAACATATCATGTACTAAAGACATGTGACTAAGCTAGTGAGGAAAATGTTCAGTTTGTTTGTTTGTTCAGTTTAAATATAATATTGTAGCTCCTTAGAGCTTAACAGGTTATTTTCATTTGTTTGCATCTTGAAAGGTAGAAATTTTAGAATTGTCTTCATTTAAAATTTTGGATTGACTTCTCAATGTTTTTCAATTTAGATCAATTTAAATTTAATAAATTTTTCATATGTAATACGAGGACAGATCAAAGTTGCATTCCCAAGTTATGGCCATTTATTTAATAGTTTGTACAAAAGTAACACAGCCATGATAGCATACTGTGTAAGTTCACTTTTCCACATAGTTCCCAAGAGACTAAACATTTCCTCGAACAAACAACTAATTTTTCGATTCAGGATGCTTTCACCTCATCATTGTTCACCAAGGTTCTTTTTGAGCTTACCGAAAAAATGGAAATCGCATGGCGCTAAGTTGAGACTGTATGTAGGAGGGTAAATTGCTGCAGCAGTTTGCATGTTTGGCGGGCCTTGTGAGGTGTTGCATTATCATGCAACAAAATCTCACTGACACTGAATTTTCCCAGCTGCATCTTCAATTGCTTTATGTACTTGGTTCAATGTTTGACAATATGAAGGAGAGTTGATTGTCGTTCCATATAGCATAAATTCCATGTGCACCAAACCCTTCATATCGAAGAACACTGTTGCCAAAACTTTTCCTACTGAAAGGAGGCCAAGGATGATGTGATGAGGTGTGCACTTCTTGATGTTCTCTTTGTTTTGGGGGTGAAGTGGTGGATCCATGTTTCATCCCCTGTAATGATTAATCGCAGAAACTCGTTGCCCTCTGCAGTATACTGTTGTAAAAATGCCAGTGAGCATTGGAAACGTCTCTTGTGATTGGTGAAAATATGTTGAACCCATCTTTGACACAGTTTACAAAATCCAAAGTCCTTGTGAAGAATGGAGAACACACTGCCATATGAAATGTTCAGTGTGCCACAATTTCCCACAGTTTTATGTGACGATTCTCTCTACTGAAAAATAAATTATTTAATATTCTAGAAATCTAATTAAGCTCTTTTAATTTTGTCTTATTTTGAACATTATCTATGTACCAAGTTTTATGTAAGTACTTTTTAAGATTTAAGTTCCTATTGATAGTTAAGTAGGCTGTATTTACCAATTTAAGAAGTAAAATCTTAACTTTTTGCACCCCTTGGCAATTATTTTAAAATGGCATGCATAATTTTCTATTAACCTGAAGTCATTGCAACATGAAACAAAATGGCTTTATTTCTGAAAATCAGGGGCAGTACTGTTGTAAATTTAAGGAACAGTATAACATAAATTGAAGTGTAAAATTCTGCAAAAAAGTACAATGAAAAGGATCGTATGAATAGACAAGTTCACTATTTTTATTTAAAAAAAAGTTGTTTGCTAAACTTTTTTTTTGACAACTACAATTTAGAACTTTTTAAAAATGATTTTTGGAATTGTAGTCTACATCATTTTATCACTAATGAAATTTATTGCAAACACAGATTTTCTCCTTTCTATATATATATATAACAATTCTGTTTAAGAGTGAAAAAAGAACAAAATGGTTTTTATGCATTATGTGTATTTTTTTTTCCGACAGATTTCTTAATGTAAAAAATATCAGTGAGGACATTAGATGCAGTGTTACCCTCTACAAAAAAAAAAAGGAATTAAAAAAATTTCCATACTGTTATATAATTAACAGGTTTTCAGAAATTATGGTTGTAATTTTAGTGAACTTAACTCTACTTTGGATGTTTGGATGCAAATAATTTGTTATCCCAAGGGGTGCACCAAAATAAGATCTTGCCATTGAAGTTAATAAATAATTTTATTTGTTTCTTTGTATTTAAGTTTTCTTATTGTTCTTTATGAGTACATTTTTATTTATTCCAGAAAATGGAATGGTATAACAAAGATGACAATTTTGTAAGATTATACCAGGAACTGATTTTAAATTTGGTAACTGCTCATCCAGCTTACCTTAAACCAGTGCTTCTTTTCATAATTTCAGTATTTGTCAAAGGTGAGTTTAAAATTCGTTGTTGAATAAAAAATTTGATTCTTAAAAATTTTAACTTATCTTTTTATTTGTGATTGAATTAATTTGAATGAATATATGTATTTTTTATTTTATAAAAAAATTACATTGAAGTTATTGTAAATATTTTAAACTAATATATATTCTATGAAAATTAAATTTCAAGCTTGTTTTAAATTATAGATTTTATTTGTGCCATTGGAGGCTCTGTATAATTTTATCTAAAATGATTGTAAAAATTTGTGATTGTATTCAGAATTTTTATTCAGTTATGAATATAATCCAAGAAATTTGTTTAAAAAGTGAGAAAAACAAATTTCTTTTGCAAGTTTGTGCACTGCAAAATCAGGTGTATAGTGCACACTTTTACATGAAAAATATGATTGAAATATATGGGTGCATGTTATACGCAGGGTATAAAAATGGGAGCTTTAAAAATAAAAAAACAATTAGACTTCTACATAAATCAAAATACTCTTTATTTGAAAGAAATGACATTTTTCTTATGAACTTAAGGGATTGTTGTTCTAGAAGTATACTATTTTTTCAAAAGCTTGAGACAGTACCTCGAATAAATGACTTCATAACATAAGAGCATTGCACTTGTATCTTTCGGGTTTCTTCGTAAAAAAGGGGTGCACATTATATGGCGAATATACCTAAGAATTAAAAAGATACAGCTTGAAAGTATTGGTGCGCTTTATACACCGGATTTTACAGTAATTGTTTTTTAAATAAAATTAAATACAAAGATTTTGTAAGAGTGGGAGAACTGAGTACTTTTTAGACATTTTTGATGACATATACAAAATATGTGTAAAAAAAAGCTTTTTACTGTTAATTTTTCTCAGAATTATAAACATTTTTATATTGCTCAGAAAGTTTTTTAAATGGATCATTTGTTTCTTATCTTCACATAAATCCTTCAAGTTAACTCTCCATATTATACAGCTTCTATGATTTTATGCGACCCCCATAGTCTGGATATTTTGTTTTGGTTTGTCTTATAAACTTATATTTATGATTCATTTTAAATTGTTTGGAACTTTTTCTGTTCCTAATTTTGTACTGTACAAATACCACAAATCAGTGTTTATAGAATAGTTCCTTTTTCAGGGTTTTCCTTAACATTAAATAATTAATTGGGTTATTCACAGTTCTTGCAGAGGAGGCATTGATTTATTTGCCTTCACATTTTACTAATATCCTTTGCCAAGAGTACAATTCACTTTAATCTTTCTCTTTGTAACTAAATTTTTGTCAGTTTCAATATCAATTTTTTTTTTCCTATTAAATGTATCCATCCATGTAATTGTTCCAATAAATAACATTTTCATAGTTAGGAACAGATGTAGCATATGCTTGAATGTCAATTTTAGGTTTTAAATCTCCTTGTTAGTTTAAATGCCACATATATTTAGAATATATTTCCTAATAGCCAAATTTAGGGAAAGAAGATGGAACTTTTCATCTGAATCCAAAGAGTTGATTTCTGACTGTTTTTTACATCATTTTATTGGAAGATATTTCCTCATTTCAACCTAAATATACCCAAGACAGTAAAGAGGTTCAATCTCAATTTGAACCATGTACTTAATCCCTTTTATGATAGAATGTATTTGTGTGATGTTTCTTTGGGGGGTGGGGTAAAGAAATATTCCTACTGATCTTTGAGTTAGTTGCAAAGTCTAATTTTAGAGGGGAAAAAAGTCTTGAAACACATCAAAAGTCCTAGCCTCATAATTTTTGTCACCGATTTTAGATTTTAATATAAGCTTTGTATCATAACATTCAAGTATATTCATCCTCTGATGTGTAATTCTATCTCACCTTGATAATCTGGAGTCGAATTGTTCTGAAATAGGAATAAAAGTTGTGTAAAACCCTTAAAAGACTATATATAGTAGTAACAGTTAAGAGTATTCAGAATCACTATGCACGTGAGTTAACTGATTCATTAATTGAAAGTTGATTCATTAATCAACTTTCTCCAATCTCAAATCGTTTCATTATGCACATCAGACTACATCTAGCTATAAGAAAAAATACTAATGAAATGTTCCTTCTAAAAAGTTATATTTAACATGTCTGGCTGCGAGATAGATATTCATGAGAAATGTATGTATGACTAACTCATCTCAAAGAGGTGACAGATAAAAAAATAATATTGAATTTTCTCTGTAACACAGTTTGATGTTGCGATTTGTTCGCAAGTTAGAGCAAAATGCCTTATCCTGGGAAAAATCTTCCTGTATTGCAAGCAAGTTCTAAATTTTCATTCTTTTGGAATTCATATTGGGGAGGAAATGACAGTTGGTTTTGAAAATTGCTCATTGAATAATATATATACAGTGAGTGGCCTATAGAGAGTAACATTTGGCTATTGTTTATATCCAACCTAACAGTAATGAATGCAGTTTAACTTTAAATATTAAAAAAGGGGTCTTTTTCTTTGTAAGGATAGTTGAATTTGACTTTAAAACTTTTAAAAGAATGAAACTGGAGTTTATTTTCAAGTTTTCAATTTTTAATATATTATCAAATGAAGTTCTTTTAAAAAGTCGCATTATATAATTTATTAAAAATTTTTTGGAATATGCATTTAACAGTTAAGGATTATACATATCAAAATATTAACATTTGGCTGAGATTTTAGAATGATTTTATTGTAATATACTTGATGTAAAAGTTTTTGATAAACCAGTTATTTTCCAACTTAAAAGCTTTTACTTTTCATTATTGAGAAATAATTCGATTATTTAAGAATAGAAATTATTTTAATATTTGAGGATTATTGGTATGCTCCATTTTGTATAGATTTGATATTAAAGTTGAATTCTGTATTTCATTATATTTCAATTTAGCTAAGTAACCTTTTATCAAATACTTTTCAGTTGGAGCTGATAAAGAAGTAGTTACAGATGAGGAGAGAAAAATGTGGCAACATGCTCATTACCTCTGTAGGAGCATTACAGAATTAATACCTTTGTGAGTTTGGGTTTTAATTCTTAAATATCTTTTTAAAAATTTAATTTAAATTGTAAAAAAAAATTGATTATTTTATCAATGCTTCAGGAATATTTAGAAATTAAATAAAACGTTTATAAAACGAGAAAGAATAAAGAAAAATTTTCATTTTAGAATTATTGATTTCATTATCCATTCAATTTTCAAACCACTAAGAAACAGATCTAGAAGCTATATATATATATATATATATTGTGATTTGCCATTTCTGCAATGTTAAAGTGAAACTTAAATTATTGTGTGTTAATGGTAATAAAGAATGTTACGTTACAACTTCAAATACGTTGATATATCAAAAGTATTGAGAATTTTACTATGAAATGAAGATTAAACCAAACATTAAAATTAGGATAAATATTATGTTATAGTAAGTTTTTTAACTGGAAGAAAAATGTGACTGTTTTGTGAAATCTTATACTTCTCTTAAATATGAATTTTTATTATAGATCACAACACATGTTATATGTTGCACTTGTTGAAAAATTTCCTTATATGAGCAGGCCATCATGCATATTGTTACATTATGTGGAGAATATGTTAACTGTCTGCTCTTATTTATCAAATAAGAGGTATTTGATATTAGAATGTATTATTGAAAAAGTTATCCAGATAGATGTAAGTACATTTTATTTAATTTATTTTCGATGTATGTTTTTATAAAAGTTCTAAAAAAAATATTTTAATGTTACATTTTTTAAAAAATTTTCATATGAACTAAATTATTTTTTAATTATAAGTTAATCATTTTATTAGATTGAAGAATTTCTGAAATGTTTTATTATATGGTATTTGTTATAATTTGTAATGCTAATTCTGCCTTTTTTAATGCATATTAAGAGAGAGAAGGGATCTAAATTACTCTTGTCGAACATGTTGCTTTACTAAGTATTTCATTATTCTTTATATGAAATTTTATTATTTTTTCATTGACTTTATTTTAAATCTTTCTTGCACAGATGATAAAGAAATTTTTGCTGTGCATTTTTTTAAAGTAAAAAAAAAAGACATTCATTGACTATTTAAAACTGTTGGTTGAAAATATTTCTTTTTATAAATGAATACCGTAATTGTTTAATATAATTAAATTTTTTTTTGTCTTGATAAAATCAATCTTGTTTTGTAATATATAGATTATAACTAACAGGATTTCATTCAAAGAATCTTGGTAATTTCAGTTCTTTTTTGTAAGGAAAATAAAGTAAAATTTTTAATGCTTTAAAATATTTTGTACAAACAATATTACTACTTTTTACCTGTAGGTACTTTGTTCTAAAGATACAATAGAACAATTTGAAATGCAAAAAGAAGAAGAAAGTTTGTTAATGGTAAGTAATTGTAATAAACCTAGTTTGAAAAATTAATCGCACATGTCCTTATATTTTTTTCGGTGTATTTATTTATACACAGTTTTCTTAAATCAAAGAAAATGTTAATTTCTTTTTAAATTTTTATTAAGTTTTTTCTGTAAGTCATTTTAATAAGTATTTTTAATTTGGTACTAAAGTTATATCATAAAAGGTGTTTTCTGTATTTCATTAATTTCATTTGTTTTGTGCACATGATATATTTTTGCCGTAATTATTAAGTCAGTAAGTAAGCATCTTTATTTGAGTGTTTCAATTTTTGTAATTTGAATATTTTTTTAGGGTGAAAAATTGGAAGATGAATCTAATTCTGAGGAGAAAATAGATCAAATGGCATTTCCTTTAGCTCATACTTTAGATATAATAATGAATTGTTTGTTTACATTTGTTAAACAGGAATGTTTTTTCGGTGGTATGTATCTTCACATTTTCATTCACTTTTTAAAAATGAGATTTAAAGTTAAGAATTTCATTGATTTTTTTTTTTAAATTTTGCTGATCAAAGAACTTGATATAGAAATTAGAGTTTAATTGTGTAAGATTAATAAGGTATATTGTGGTTTAAAGTACACAAAATTTATAATTTTTGATATTTAAGGGGACACAGTACGATTCAATTGACAAAAATTGGTCACAAAATCAAATCTAATTTTCTTAGCCTAAATTATTCTTTATATATATTTCTGTAATCTCGCAAAATTTAAAAGCTCTAAACTTAAAAAATGCAGAATTATGATAGCTTTTATGTTGGTTTTTATTCACATCCCTATGTTGGTTTTTATTCACATCCCTAAAACTTTAACCGGACTTATCTCAGAAAGATAAAATAACTAGTTTGATTTCATTTAAAATGCTAAGGCTTTTTTTCTATTGTACCTAATGCTTTGATTTTTTTTTTTTTTTTTTACCTATTGCTAATAGTACATGTAACAAAAGTTGGTATGCATTTTTAAATAAAAGTAATAATTTTTTTTAAAAAAAAAATTGAACTCGGAGTTTATACATTTTTTTAAGGAATTTTCAATAAGCATTCATAAAAAGAAGTATTGAACGAATACCAATCATGTTATTGTAAAACCAATACCAACTTTTGTTATACGTGGTTTGATGTACTTGTAAATCAAATTTCATGCGTATACTTAAATTGTTGTAGGAGGAGTAGCATTTCAAAATCACTTCACAAATTGTTTTTCCTTAAAAAATTAAATGGTTAGCTTTTTATGAAATTTTGAGCATAAAATCTGTTTTACATAGCATGTGCATATAGAAGGCAACCAAAAAAAATTTGAAAATCCTTAAATTAAAATTTTTAGTGTAAATCGTACCATGTCCCCTTAAATTTTTATCAATAAGATTTTAAAAATAGTGTATTTATAAGATTCTGCAAAATTATAATTTCTACTAGTGAAGTTACTGTTTTCTAAATCGTCAAATATTTATAGCTTTTGGAAACAAATTGCCTGGTTTTGTCAGATTTATGTGAATTTGCTAGTTTAGATTAGGGGTACTCAACCTTTTTTCCCTTCAGGCCACATGCATATGAAAAATGTTTCATGCAGGCTGCAACACGAGGGTTAATGGAAAAAACATTATAATATCTAGAAATTGATTAAAATATTAATTAATTCTTGGCTTTTAATACTATATTAAATCTCTATCAAATATACACTCACAAAGTTTCGGTTTGCATTTTTTGCTGAGTTACGGAGTACTTTCATCCATAACCAAGCCCCTAGTTTACATTCTACTGTCATATAAACAAAGCTGCCATGCTGTTTGATATAATTAGGTTTTTCTTTTGACAAAGCTTCTCTTATTTTAAATTCAAGTATTAATTTATCAATTGTAGAATGGCAGCAAAGAGTTTTGACTGAATTCCAGACTGAAATCAGTATAATTTGCTTATAATTAAAACTTAGTTTCACCCATGAAATATTCACTACTCCAGTTTAGTTTGCTTCTTCACTGCTATTTGTTATTACTACCTGTTACAGTTACAAATAGGGGAAAAAATGCAATTCATACCTGTACAGCATTGACAGCAAAATTGATTGATTGAATTCCCCACTAAAATTTTAATTCATTACTCTTAAATAATTGAATTTTTTAGTGCAATGGGCCACTCAGAAAAACTCAGCGGGTCGCAGATTTAGTATCACTGGTTTAGATATTTGATAAAAATAATACAAAGCATATCAATATTGGTATGAGTTTATTACTTGATGAAAAAAGATTTATTCTAAAATTTGTTTTTCAAATTTGGATGGGGTCATTTTGACCCTAAAGCAATTTTGTTTTCGATTTTCTCAAAAAGTTAGTAATGGAATTGAAAAAAATTTCTTGACTTTTCCTATTTTTATACCAATAATAACCTGGGAAAATATGATATGTGAAATACTTATCATTTTTTTGTTTTTAATACTTATACCTAAAATCGCAGAAAGGGTCATTTTGGCCCCATTATAATCACAAGCACTAAATTTGCAATTCAACGATTCCTGGAGTGAGAAAAGCTTTTTCAGTCCTCTGAGATACCGTATCTAATTTTCCTGTACAATTTACTAGCAGAAAAACCACTTCTGGAAAGAATGTGTAAATAAGTGTAAAAAGTACCAGATTCAAATCCAGATGAAATGAACTCTGGAACTTATGATGGAACGGATTGGGAAAGCAATCACCTCTGGAAGTTGTAGGTGTGGAAGAATTGTTGAACATAATATTTTCAAAGAAAAAAGTGGCCCAACCAGTTATGCAAAGCGAAATATTGAAAATGGCTATGCAATTAGTTCAGGGAGGCTACTTTTAGATGAGCCTATGCTTCGTCATATAAAATTGTACAGAGGAAGAAGCTCACCGGCAACTGGGAAAAAATGAATGTGTGGCCAACAACTTTAGACGAACTAGATGCTTTTACATCAATTTTGTATGCATGAGGTATATATGGTGCAAATAATCTAGAGCTTGATAGTCTGTTGTTTGGGGTCCACCTTTTTTCCGCGATACTAAGGTGAGAGATAGATTCAGAGAACTTATGAAATTTCTGTGATTCGACAAAAAAAACTACACAATATCTAACAATCTAAACGCCTTCAAACAGATAAATTGTTTCATTTCTGAAGTTTGGAAGAAATTTATTGAAAATTTGATAATTTGTTCTAAACCAGGACCACATATATAACTATTGATGAACAACTGTTTCCATCTAAAGCTAGATGTCGTTTCACGCAATATATGCCAAGTGAACCAGATAAATTTGGTATCAAGTTCTTGCTTGCCGCTAATATTAATAGTAAATATGTGCTCAATGGTTTTCCATATTTGTGTAATTATGAGGAATGTCCTGTAAACCTATTTCTCTCCGAATACGGCATTTTGTGTTTGATAGAACCTTTCGAAAATAAAGCAAGAAATATCATTACACTAAATCTGTTCCAAATGTTAAAAACGAAGAACACGAGTTTAACTGGGACAATGAAACGAATTCAGAAAGAAGTACCTGAATTTTTGAAATAGTAAAGATGCCGTTATACGATACATTGTTACTGGAGCATGAAGATATAACTTTGATAGTTTATCAGGGAAAAACCAGAAAAAAATGTCTTATTATTGAGCTCCTTTCATCCCACAGTTGATATCGGCAATCACCCAAAACAGCTTCCAGAAACAATATCATTTTATAACTCAACAAAATTTGGTATCGACATTGCCAGCCAAATGGCCTGGAATTATTCTGTGAAGAGGCAGGATCAAGGAGGTGGCCTGTTCATGTATTCTACAATATTCTTGATCTTGCAGAGATTAATTCATGGATTTTATACAAAGAAGTTACTGGTAAAAAACTTACAAGGAGAGAATATCTTCAGCAACTCGTTGCATAGCGCTTATATTCACAAAAGAAAGTACAAGTCAGATACACAGACAAAAGCAGATACTATTGAGGAATCTGCAGATGCGAAAAAGGGCTCATTGGAAGGATTTCCAATGTAGAAACAA
Organism: Trichonephila inaurata madagascariensis; assembly: GCA_019973955.1. Lineage (NCBI taxonomy): Eukaryota > Metazoa > Arthropoda > Arachnida > Araneae > Nephilidae > Trichonephila > Trichonephila inaurata. Next base: position 170,816 of record BMAV01009034.1, read on the forward strand.
AACTGTAGATGCTTGTTCTGACTGTAAAAAACTTATAATTGGAAAGTGTACTAAATATTTAAAAAGAAGTTACCCTAAATGTGCATGAACTGTTTGGGAAATCTCGACTGGTAAGAAACTAAATATTTCTATTCAAGTTGTCTGTATATTTTATTAACTGTATACAATATTCCATATTGCAATATCTTATTATTTTTTTTATCACTTATAACAATTTAATGTTAAAAGTTAATAAATGTCATTGCCAAATAATTTCAGCATACTTTAAGCATAACAACACAGGTTTACTTATTAATTGGGGTCAATTTGACCCCACCCGCGGTTTTAGGCATACTGAAACTGCCGCAGTTCTAATGTTAAGCTGATTTTCTTGCAAAACCTTTTCAGGAAAAAAATTAAAATTCTTCATTGGAAATATTTTTATATTTATGTAAAATTGTGCATAGTTACTTTATTAATTGTAAATTGAAAAGGGAAGTATTGTGTGCAGTAGAGTGAGGCAGAATGTCAGAGTTTGTCTAATTTATGGAAATATGTAGTTCAGATATTAAATACCACGTGTCAAGTATGTGATGTTTTTGTATATAAAAGAATGCTGTCAAAACCTATTGCTAGGAATTTTTTGAATCTGTGTTTTTTATATGCGTAAACTGCATACTTTTGAGTTATTGTGTAAATAAACTTTATTTTAATCTTAAAACATAATTTTCTCATGGTCTTGTCACTAATTTGTGCTGTAGAATAGAATTTGTGTTTGGTCTAACTAAAAATGTCCTTTATAGTCCTCTGTCCTTCCCTTTAAGTGAAATTAGTTATTCTTCTGTAAAGTTTATTGTTAATTTCATGCAATATTTTACTTCATTGGTAAAAGTTTACAATGCATACCCACGCTTATGGATAATATTTTTCATGTTTTTGATTTTTATTTTATAATGTATGTTGAGTTATTACTTAAGAAATATGGATGAAATTTTTTCCAATAATGGCCTCTAAGTTTGCAAAATGGAAAGGTTCCCCTCCCCCTTTCTTTCTCTCTCCCCCCAAGAGTTATCTGACAGATGAAGGAAGACAAAGAGGTAGATTCATTTAAAGATAGTGATAGTGGTGAAAATATTGAAGTAAACTATATTAACAGTCGTACACTATCTGAAAAATAAATGATGTACACAGAATTATTGAAGGATAGATTTTTGTATCAATAAAGATGAAGCAGAAGGAGGCATAAAGTAAAATAGGTGAATAGTTCAGAAGTGGAAAATATGATCAGTATAACAGTCTGCAATGTTAGAACATTTGCAAAAAATTTAAAAGATGAAATAAGTTCTTTTTGAAAATAATAATTTTGAATATAATTGCTGAAACTTTGAAGTAGACAAATCTATATAATATGAAGGAATTTATTACAGTTGTTGATATGGTCTTTGCAAATTGGTCCAGTATATTCCAAATAAACATTAAAAATATGGGATAGAAATATGTACTTTGGTGATGCAAAAATATTTTATACGTCCAATCTCAAAATTTATTGTGACTTGCAATCATGTGATATCTCTACAGTTTGAAAATTCATGTAAAAACATTACTATTAATCTATTATTTTATTCAAGTATTCCACTTTTTAATTTTGTACATGTAGCTAAAACTTATTGGAACTTTGGGGGAAAAAATAAGAAGAAAACAAGTTTTAAGTTTTTACAAAATAAGAATAGGTCCATTTGAGTGAGTGTATTTGATTTTCAAAAAGTTAAGTCTTTTGTTTTATATGTTCTTTTAACCAGTTAACTGTAGCACTCCCATTTGAAAGCACTCGGCTCTGTGTGTTACGAAAATCGAACGATGACGCGTATACTCGTCAATCACAGAGTAAAATGTCATTATTAAAATGTTTGATCAAAAAGATGGATTTTTTTTTATAAAATTACCAATTTTATTACTAATACTTATTTCTGGGAAGGTGGTTAAATGTATGGGGTAGAAAGTAATTTAACATGGTCATGGGTTCATGAGGCTTATAATGCTTCTGATCATAAGTTTTTATGGATATCTATAAATTTTAGTGACCAAACTTCCCAGACTGAGAGACCTAAACACACACTGACTTACTCCCTTCTTTACTGACAAAATATTTTCTCCCTGTCTTGACTCTAAGGAAGTTCTGGAGTAGGTGCTGAAGGATTGATGCCAGTCTTCTTACTGGAAAGCACATCCTTGCCTTTCCCATCCCAATAAAACAACTATTCTTCAGGCAACATTACTCTAATGTCAGCAAACAATTGGTATTTACAACACTTGATAGCTAGTTAACTTTAAGCCAACAACTATCAATGGGTTCAGTGTCTGGTCGGCATCATGTATTTGTCCCATGGCTGACCATACCTGAAGGAACTCTACTATAAATAAATTTTTTAACTTTTATCTTTGCCGCTTTTAGGCTGACATCAAAAATATATTATCATCTCACATAAATCTGTTATGGAATTTATACGCTGTTTCAGTCGATGCATACAGGGGCCCATGAGTTCATCTTAAATTTATCATACTTTTTATTGGTTTTACACCATGCTGTAATCAAAATATTCTAAACATCATAAAATTTGAGAATATGTATTGTTTTTCTCAAAAATTGCAATTTAAATAACCAGTGGTCACTATTTTTTACGCATAATAAGTATACTCGCCAATACACAAAGTCCTGCAACTTCTTCATGACGAGTATACTCCTCAATCACAGTTAACTGGTTAAGAACAAAGTTGCCCTTCTATGCATGACTTGGCAAGCAATGACAGTAAGTCAACCACCAATGTGTTATAACTTTTTTAAAAGAGGAGTTGCACCTTTAATATTTTATTTTATGGATTATAAGGAGATGCCCTTATGCATTCTATTAAAAGTCTAATGAAAATTGTCAGAATAAATACAAAAAATTTTCGCTCCACAAATGACAATTTGTACACCTACCAAAAATTAACCTAACTGAGGATTTTTGAAAAATTAACATGAATCTTATGAAGAATATTCACGTACTAAAGTAAAAATTGGATCATTATAATATATTACACTATTTTTGATCCTGCATAATATTTTACCTTAACAAGAAAATGAATAGCAGTCAGCATTAAAGTAAGGAACTAATGATTGTGTAAAAGAAAATGATCAGCATTCATGAAATGCTATGTAATTAACTGACATAGTTGTAAGATAGCAAGCATTCTGTTATGAAATTTTATCTGAAGTGTATGGACAATGAGAATTGCAGTTATAAACATAACACTACTTTTTTATTTTTATTTTAGTCTGAGTTTTATAATTGTTTTTACAGTAGGTCTTGCTTGATGAAAAAAGTAATTATTGTAACAGAAAATAGTAATTATAAGTATATCATGGAATTTCATTCACTTAGTAACTAATCATCTTATTAAATTTCAGCTACTTATATGCATAATTGTTTTTTTTAGTTTTTTATTAATTTAAATTTTTATCTGCTAAAGCAAAACTAAAAAAGTTATTTTGTCATAAAAAATATGACCCGTGTCTACTTGTCCAAAAATTATAGTGTGCCTGTTAAAAAATAACATTAAGGTGATATTAAATTTGTATAATTGTTGTAATCTTATTTTCCTCATCAAATCACATTAAGAACTGCAAATCTAAATAAAATATAGTAAGCTTTTAATTCTTTTTTCAGTTGCACGCTATGCTCACATAGCTTGATATTAATTTTTCCAATTGTTTCTAGAATCGGAGAATCTGAATTGGGAATCCACGAAGAAGGTTTATAAGGAAATATTAACTATATTTGACAAGATCATCCTACCAACTCAAGGTAGTTGCCATGTACAGTATCTTTTATTTTACATTTGTGGCCTTAAGCAAGAACTAAGTATTGGATTTCTTGACTTTTTATGGAAAAAAGTTCAAAATCCTAATGTTGCACCTGTGTTAAGACAAATATCTACTTTTTATATTGGATCTTTTCTTTCCAGAGCTAAATATGTTAACATAAGGTAAGTTTTTAGATCTTAAATAAGTGCAACCTTTTAATATGATTTAAGTTTCTGGATTTGAAAATAAAATTTAAACAAGCTTTTTTTTTCTTTTACCCAGGTATTTTTCTAGTTTAAAAAGTTCATTAATTAAATGTTCAGTAATTAAAGTTTAAATCCTTTTCGGTGTTTTGAAAATGAGGAACCTTTTTGAAATCACTTATTGGAAGTCTAAATCTGATTTTAAAAATATATTAGAAATTACAGGGAATTTAATTTTAAGTAGAAATTAAATTTTGTTCTACATCACAAAAAATCTTTACTAAGCTTTAAATAATTATCTAGCATATACATAGCTGAACTGTCTGATCATTCCTATTTTAAGAGTTGATGAAGAGAGAGAAGTTTTACCGGCTGGGTGGTGTGGTTGGTTTGTCGCTGGCCTTCTGCACCCAAGGTTGCGGATTCGACCCTGGCCCAAGTCTGGATTTTCATGATGCACAAAATCGACAGCGGCCATGTCGTATGATTATACAGCATGTAAAAAATCCCTAAAGTGTGTTTGGCTTGGATGCTCTCGACAAAATTAAATCCTGGTACAGATTCGTATCGTCAGAGCTCAGGTGCCTCCCTCTAGAGAGCAAACTGGGCGTCAGAATTACCTGCGGCAATTGGTATCCGCCTGTAGGGCGCTGCACTAAAAAGTGATAGCACTAATAGTGATAGTGCACTAAAAGTGGGGGATGTACTAGGTCTGCAATGGTTAATGATAAATTCACAGCCCATTAGAAAAAGAAAAGAAAAGAGTTGATAAAATGTCTTTTAAATTAATATTGACTCATTTCACAGCTAGGGAAGATATGGAATTAAGTAATTATGATTTTTTTTAATCTGAAAAAGTCATTCTTGTATATAAATCATTTTTGTTAAATTTGTGAAGGTGTGTGTATTTAAGAGTTTGTGGCACGAAATTGCAAAAATTATTGTAACATTCTTTTAAAAAAAAAATTTTTAATGTCACATTAACCTTTTACTTATCACTCCCATCAAAATCACTGAGTGGAATTTCTTGTGCCCGTGATATTTCCGGTCTGAATTGTTCACACAAAAGTAACTCGCTAAAAAGATTAAAAATCTATCTCTTATGCCCGGAATTATATTTATTTCTCACCAGATGCTAATACCAGATTATTAGTAATGTGTTTAGAGATAGTTATTTTATTTTAAATTAGATGTTAGCGCAATGCAACGTGTATATTCGCGATATGTTTTTGTAACCTTAGCTCACTTACTAAGTTCCACTTTTCGTGAATACATGCGTTATGTGATAAATATTGTATTCATTATGGAATTAGTCAGGAAGTTAATTGGATTTTACTTTAAGTGTAAATGAATCTGAGAGTGATTCTGAAGTAACTGATTTTTTTTTAAAGTTCTGTTTGTGAATCTGGGAGCAGTGATGATGGATCTGTATTATTACATATGATGTTGGCCTTTTTATCTCATGCTTTGAAATTTATCTCACAAGGAAAAATTACTTACGTGTTAAAGCATTATTCATAAGTGGAATAATATTTCCTCTTTGCAGGAAAACAAGCATTTAGTCATAATAACCTTAAATGTTGGCTTTTCTTTAAAAAACTAATTTTTTGTGTATTTCAAGCTAAAAGTTTTCATCAAAATTTAAAAATAAATACATATATTATACATACACTTTGTTTTGTATAATTTTCTTCAATAAAAAAAGCAGGCATTTTTATGACCATTTTCATGAAAATTAAGCAACCATTAAGGGGTTAACGTGTGTGTTGCATCTGTGTTAACTCGTAAGACTGTCTTGAGTAAATTTTTGAAACAAAGCAAAAAGATTTAAGTGTATGAATTCCTTTTTTATGCCATATGTTACTATATAATGCTACTTGTTTAAAAGTAGATTTGAAAATAAATAGATTGTAAAGAGTTATTCTATATTTATCTTGTCATTTTTTTTTAAACTTGTTAGCTGTTAATTCTTTATTTATAAAAGGTCAATAAGTTGTTTTTTTTCTTTCTAGTATTGTTACTGGATGTTTTGATCTAATGTGTAATTGGATTCATCGTTACATTGAGGCACATACTTCTCAGGATGTGGAGGTTCATGGTACTTTCCACAGTGTATGCCAAACAGTTTTTTATGTTTTTTCTTTCAGAAACAAAGAATTGTTAGAAATGAAAGAAGGTAATAATCTTTGGTACAATTCCTAGTGTATTAATTCATATCCAAATATATTTATATAAGTTGATTAAATATTTTAATAAAAATATTTTTGTTTTCAAATTAACAAAAATCAAGGCCTTTATCTTAAAAAATGACTAATCATCAAACAGTGCACTTGATAAATTTTTGTTTTAAAAGAAAAAAATATATTAAGTTATTTTCAATTCTGATTTTAAAGTATTTAAATTAGAAATAAAAATGTATTTTTAAAAGGATCACACCACTTGGCTGTTCTTGTTATTTATATCTTGAAGCTGAAAATAATGTTTTGAGATAAACTGCATTACGCCATTTGTTAATTGCTGTTTAGTTAAAAGGTATATTTTTATTCCTCTGAAGATCCATTTTGAAATTCCTAGATTTATTGATAGCATGTAATTTTTAAAGCAATTAGGATTACAAGCCAATCATTCATTTTTTTTTAGTTAAATTTATGGTCATTACTTTTATATTGCCATTTCACTTGTAAAATTTACGCTTTTCAGCTTTTTGTTATATTTTCATACCTAGATCTTTTATTTTAATACATTTTCCCAAAATTTCTATCATCTGCTGATATTCTCTCATACAGATTGTATGTATTGTTTTCTACTCATAATATCTACAAGTTAAGTAGACAAAAATGGTAAAGTTTGTAAAACAATTTATGAAGTTTGTGCTTTTCAGATATCGTATTTTGTGACCTATTGGTCCTAAACTGATTTGTAGGCCTATTTTTTATTTTTTTTTATTTTTGAACAACTTTCTGGAACTCATTCCCTTATGTTTGCATTCCTTACTCTTCATATTGCTAAATGACTCAATTTAGGTGATTGTTCTGTTTAGTGCAATGTCTAGTAGAGTCAAATGTATATGTTTAAAGTAAGTTACCAATCTAAAGAAAATCAAAGAGGTAAATGACCTTGATAGTATCCTTAATTTTTTTTCTATTTCACTTGATTATATTATTAAAAGAAAAAATTCTAATGATGAAGAGTTAAACAATACTAATGTAGCAGACCTAACAAAAATTGATTATGATAATTTTAACAGTATTGAACTATTTTATTGTTTTTTTTTCCCTTATGCTTATATAGTAAAAAAAATGAAGTCTCTGATGGTAATTCTCAGAACATTGGGGTCATTCTGTGACAGTTTATTATTATTTACCTCTTTTTAAATTTAATAGATATATTCTTATATAGATATAGATATATTCTAAAAGCTGAATAATTTCTCTGTATTTTTCTTTTTATTTATAAAAGCGTCTTTTTTTTTTTGTGTGTACACTGTATATGTACATGCCTTTAAATTTACCTAAGAGTTGAGTATTTATAAATTAAGTTGACAAATAAGAGTGTTAAATAATGTTTAAAATATTCATGAATTATTGCAAAAATTTGCTAGAAAAATGTCATTCTTGAATTATTTTGCATTTAGTTTTCTTAAGTTAGCTAGTATACATTCATGTACTATTTTAAAACTGCCCATAGTATGAATGTAAAGCCCTGTCAGTGAATAAATGTTTAAGTGTCACATTATTATTATTTTGTGTATATTATGTGCTTGTTTGTTAATAGATTACTATATAGATACTGAAAATTAATATTGTAGTTATTTGTCTCATTTATACTTAATTACAATTGATTGTGGTATTTTATTTCAGGACCCAAATATCTTCAAGGTCTGAATTTTGACAGAATAATAACATGTCAACTGAATCCATTAAGATTCTGTGATTTGAATGTAGTTCAGAACTTTGCCAGCATTGCTAGAAATAATCAAATAGCATATGCTTATCCTATAATTGAAAGAAATACTAGAAACTTGTTTTACTTTCATTCAAATTCTAAAGAGCACTGTGCAGGAGCAATGATTCCAACATTTTTTCCTTTCGATCCTTATTTATTAAAAAGGTAATAATGCACATTACTTTTGATATTTTTATTAGAGGTATTAAAATTTTTATTTTAAATCTGATGATTAAATTCATATTACAATTTTATGATGTAGTTTTAAAATTAAAAACTGTTTGTGCAATTTTCTTAGGAAACAATTTCTTTTAGTAAAATAAAACTTTTTTTTTTTTGTTCCTGCAAAATTATCAATAACATATTTCCCATCATGGAAATCTGTGAAAATAAGCTCAAGTCTAAATTTAGAATAAAAGAAAATTTTGTGAAATACATTCTGTAGTTTATAAGAGGAATCAATTAAAATGTTTCTAGGTATGTTTGAAATTAAGGTTGGGGGTATATTTTTCACACAATGCTCAACAGCTGAATTGTGAGAAAAAAAATGAATTATTTTTTTTTTTCATTTGCTTCATAGTATTTTGTTTGCTGTTTTGATGTCTTGTTCCTTATGAAACATTAAGCATTTAGAGGGAAAAAATTACATCTTGTGATTTTTCAGAACCAAATGGTCACCATTTCTCTTTGAAAGTTTGTTTGTGTAAAGTGAAGAATTAATTGTTATACTTTCTTATAGATCTAAACACTGTATAGATCCTCAGTATAGAATTTACAATCATGCCAGCAAAGATGACATGGTAAGTTCTTAATGAAGTTTTATTTTAAATTTTTGTGTTTCTTTATGAAATTTTTCAACCATTGTATATTCTTTTTATATATGTTATCTGTTTATTTCAGCTTGAACTGTCATTTTTTAAAAAAGTGAATCTAGACAATTTTATGAATGTCAGTTTTATCTCATTTTTATATAACTTGGACAGTTGTAAAACAGTTGTCTTTTCAAACAGCAAAAAAACAAAACAAATGTTGTTTAATAGTTTAATTGCTGCATTAATATCATGAATATTTTTTAAGATAATTTGTTTCAAAACAAATACAATTGTAATATTGAAAAAGCAGATTTCGAATGTTTTCTTGCCCACTTCATTAACAACAAAAATTTTTCCATAGGGCAGCCAAATATTTCTTTCTTTGGGTTCCATAACAAAATAATTTGGATAAGTTGGAGTAGTTAGCCCCATACTCAACCCCCAACTCAAGGACAAGTATCCTTATATAATTCCCAGGGGCAGGTACCGAGCTGCCCCCCCCCCCAGTCACTGGGCACCTATTTTAATCGCCTTCTAGAACATGCATAGGCTATGTTAGGACAATTCTTACCCTCCGGTCACCACACAAGGCTATTTATGAATCTGTCAACAAATAAAATTTGCTCAGAATGACTTAAATCTGACATACTAACCTAAAGTAATTGAAAAATATCTTGGTTTTTTCACCTCTAATCCTTAAATTTTCACCTTTATTGAATTAGCTCTTAACACAGTTTCATTTTGGAAAGGATGAAAGAATCTACAAGATAATGAAGCGTGACTTTTTTATTTCAAAATTCACTTGTAATTTTTTTTAAGCAAGTTATATGAGCATTTGTAAGAAAAAAACAAACCTGGAGCTGAATTTGAGCTTTGATGAGTGTGTTCTTTCCACTACATGTATGCAAGCTCTCTGTGGCATTTAGAACTAGCCTCGTGTGTTGAGTCCAAATGATCAGCTAATAGTTTATAAAAATGGTCAAAAGTAGTGAAATTTTATTAAAAAAAAATTATTTATATGTTGAAAATTAATTTGAGAGAAACAGCTCTAGAGTGTGCCATTGTAACTTAAAAAGGCTTGTTCATTTTAGAAAGATGTGAATTATGGTAAACTAGATTGATTCTGTAAGTTTCCTGAGAAAAGCTTAAAGTGTAATTTCCACTTAAGATCTCTTTCAAGCAATGTGTGTCATAAGGTATGTCGTCAGGTTCCCTTAATTTGCTGGATGACAATTGAAGTTAAATGTTCTAAAAGTTTTCTTCGTGAGTGCTCATTCTTAAATATTTAAGGGGACACAGTGCGATTCAATTGACCAAAATCGGTCAAAAAATCAAATTTAATTTTTTTAGCCTAAATTTTTCTTTATATACTTTCCTATAACCTCACAAAATTTTAAAGCTTTAAACTTAAAAAAATGCAGAATTATGATAGCTTTTACATTCGTTTTTATTCACATCCCTATGGCAAATCAAAACTTTAAACTGCCGTATCTCAGAAAGATAAAATAACTATTTTGTCTTCATTTAAAATGCTAAGGCTTTTTTTCTATTGCGCCTAATGCTTTGAAATTTTTTTTTTTATCTATTCGCAATAGTACATGTAACGAAAGTTGGTTTGCATTTTTGAATCAAAGCAATATTTATTTTTTTAAAAATAATTTAACTCAGAATTTATACATTTTTTAAGGAATTTTCAATAAACATTCATAAAACGAAGTATTGTAAGAATACCAATCACATTAACGGAAAACCCATACCAACTTTTATTATACATAGTTTGACGTACTTGTAAATAAAATTTCATGCGTGTATGTCAATTTTTGTAGGAGTAGCATTTTAAAATCACTTAAAAAATTTCAAGTTTTTTCCTTAAAAAATTACATGGCTAGCTTTTTATGAAATTTTGAGCACAAAATATGTTTAACATAGTATACATACATAGGAGGCAACCAAACAAATATTAAATACTTAAATTAAAAAATTTTGCTTAAATCGTACCATGTTCCCTTAATGTCACTTATTTTATTTGCTTTAAATTTGCATTTGCCAGCTGGGTGACGTGGTTGGTTTGTTGCTGGCCTTCTGTGCCCAAGGGTACGGGTTTGCCCCCAGCCCAAGTCTGTGGAATTTCATGATGCAGAAAATTGACAATGGCCATGTTGTATGATTATACAGCAGGTATAAAAGATCCCTAGAGTGTCTGTTTGGCTTGAGTGCTCTCAGCAAAATTAAATCCTAGTACAGGTTTGCATTGTCAGAGCTCAAGTGCGAAACTGGGCAATTGGTATCTGCCTATATGGTGCTGCACTAAAAAGATAACAGCTTCTGGGGAATGTATTAGATCTGCAATAAAAAAACTCCAATTCACAGCCCATTAGAAATTTTTTAAAAATTGCATTTTATAATCTATATTTATGAAGGAGAAAAGTGACTCAGGGTGGCTTAAGGGGCATTAGTTAAATATTTCTGTTTTTAAACTTTTTGACATACAGACTTGAAATTTGGTAGGAACGTTCCTTTCATAATGTAGAGATCCACTACAAGTGGGATTTGGCAAAAATTGACCAACAAGAGGCTTTGCAGGGGTGTTATAGGTGAACATTCCCGTTTTGAAACTATTGGATTAACAGACTTGTGAAATTTGGTAGGCATGTTCCTTTTATGAAGTAGAGATTTGCTGAAATGGATTTTGTGAGAATTGACCCCAAAGAGTTGTTACAGGGTATTATAGTTAAAATGTTCCCTTTTTGAACTGTTAAACCCATGTACTTGAAAATTGGTAAGCATGTTCCTTTTTTTGAATAGAAATCTGCTAAGAACGAATTTTACAAAAATCCATTCCCATGGAGCTTGCAGGAAGTAACTAAGGCGTACGGGGGGGCGCCGCCAACCTGTTTTCGAACTACTAGACCTGGGGTAATGAAATTTGCTAAGTATGTTTCTTATTTTGTTGAGTTGAAATCTGCCAAACACAGATCTTAACAAAAATTGATTTTTAACCCCTCAACTCCCACAGGTGTATATGTCTGTCTCGCTCAACCAATGTGTAAGTGCCCTGGACATTTATATACATGTCTTTCCTGAATATTATTCTTTTCTTTGTGCTGCTATCAAAGACTTTAGAATGCAATAAAAGGATCTTGGAACTGTTTGTGAAGAATTTATTTATTTCAAGAGAAAAATTTGCTTATTTGTGCCTTTTCTCTTCACCCCCTTAATATAAAAAAGACTGTTGAAAAGATGTTCAAAGTTACAAAATAATACAATAACTATGAAACCCCCTATCTGTGTGTAACTATTATGTGGTTAACTTGACTATGGCGCCATCTGTATGACGATTATGTAATTAAAAGCAAATAAACTTAAGTAACTGTAACTAAACTGTAAAGAAAAATCATGATAAACTGTTTCTATTTTTATAAATGTACATGAATATATATAGAAAGCTGTTAGAATATTCACATTGAAGCTATATTTATAAAAACTTTTGAAATTATAATATTTTTCTGATCCAGAAGGTTCCAAGACCAGATTGTTATTTCTTAGTACATTATTTAGAACTATATATATCTATATTATTTATATAAGCACTATATATTTGTACATCATCTTGAAATACCGAGCGAAACGGCAGCTACTTACTCGCCACTTTCCCCTTTATTTGAAGGCGGGAGAGAGAAAGAACAGTTTTTATATTTTTAGATTAAATTGCCTAATTGTCATTTTTCAAAAATGCTCTTTTTGCTCTGAAGTTTTGATTTTTACTTAAATGATTATAAATTTTTTTTTCATGAAAGCTCTTATTTCAATCATACTGTTAATTTGTGATCAAGATGAAGAAAATAAATTTGTTTTTATATTATTTTTTGAACTATCATGCTTTTAAGGGGAGTTGGAAACCTCTAAACCGACAATGTTAAATTGGCTGTTTTCGATGTACCTTTTCTCAACATCTGTTATATGTACATGTTTGATATTTTTCATACAATTAAAGTACACCTTTCTCATTAAACTGAAATGAGCTTTTAGTTAATTTTGAATTTTTTAATAATTTATAAAATATTTTATCAAACAGTGAAATTTGACTCATTTTTCACATAAAAAAAAATTTGTAAAAAATAAATTTTTGAGCTTTTTTAGAAAAGGCTCATTTCAGTATATATTAGCCATCATTATAAATATGTCATTAAAAAAAAAACTTGCATACCTCTGAACATTATTTTCCTAGAAAAGATACATCAAACATCTCATTTTGAGATAAAAATGAACTTTAATGTATAAGTACTTTTTTATTCAAACATTCCTCCCCATAGTCCAAATGATTTACATTTTTTTTGAAGCTCGTCATTTAAGTCTTATTTCTTTCCTTACTTCCTTTGTTTTTTGTAAGCATGAGTGTTTAGCCTTTAACAGCCTCTGTTTGTCGAGACGCTCCATTGCCTGTACCGTGTAATTACCAGGATGAATATTAAGTTTACTCAAAATTTCTGGTTTTGATAGATTTTCCATTTTCACAAATATTTTCTTCGGTACACAAGACCATATTACGTTGTTTACACTTTCATTGGGATTTTGTGTACCTCCATATAAACACTAGCAATTCTGGATCAAATGTTTTGATTTCCATCATTCATTCAACTTTTAAGCAAAAAGAAAATACTTTGTTTACATTATTCGCCATATACATGGGTGTGGCCACATTATTTGCCATATACATGGGTGTGGCCCAGTTTTAATTATTTAAAAATAGGTTTTAAGGGCTTCCAATTATCCTAGAGGTTAAAGTAAGGTATTTTTAGAAAGGTTAAAATCCATGCAATTTGAAAATGTAAAAATCTCAAAATTGTCATATTAAGAAGATTTTAGGTTCCCAACACCCCTCACTTAAAATTTTTTTTTTTTGGTTTATTTGTTATTAATTTTTCATATTAAACCACATTAATATTTTTCATATACATTTTTATTTTTGTAGGATCCTGATGAAGAGGAAGAAATGAATGTGGATACTGAAATGTTTTCCTATAGTGTATCTCCAGGATTTAGAAAGACTTATGTTCGAGCATATAGACAGCTTTTGTGATTTATGTATTAATTTATTAAAGAAATTATTACGTGTTTGTTTAATTTCTTTAATTTAGAATATTTTTTTTTCTCCAGTAATTTCTTGCAATCAGTTACGAACTTTCACTATGTGATGAATGATTTATATTTCCTTGAACAACATGAAAAAATTAAATGAAGTATTTTAAACTAAACTGATAATTTTGCAATGTGACTTAGGCATGCTCTTTGTATTATATTTCTAACAAATCTGTAAAAAAAAAATTTTTTTTTTTTTTTTAAATATATTTTTAGGCTACTCATGGCTGTCATTTCTTGTCTAAACATAAATTTCAACATCTTTGAATTAAAGAAATTTCATTGATTCACAAAATTGATTATTCTTCCTTTCATCATTTATCCTTCCTTCACCTTCCGTGTCTTCATTTTATCATTGTTACAAGTAGGGATTTGAATACTGAATACCGGTATTTTGAGCCATTTGTACAATTTTTTAATACCAGTATTCACAAGTTTAAATACCATTTTTTCAGTATTGCCAGACATTTTTTAAATTGTCTCCATTATATGTTCAGGGTTCACCAACATAGCAAACTTGTATACGTTTTTGTTTTTATGTCTAATGGTCAAAATTAATTAAACTGTGAATATAAAGTTGAATCATACAATCGAGAGAAGTGATAAAATATGTGAATCAACCAAGGAGGTGGGCTAAAACTATTGTATTACACTCTGAATGATACTGCACGTGCACAGGATTTGTAATCTGGTATTCACATCTGTGAAAACAAGGTTGTAGTTGTGAAGAAAGTGTGTAATGTTTCGATATTTATTTTAATTGGTGAGTTTGTGTTATTCACATTGTGTATTTGCCTATCATACTGTAGGGTTCAAAATATTTTTCAGATTCATTATATATATACTCATAAATAATCACCCATAATAATGAATAAGAATAACTTTAAAAACATAAAAAATCAGTTAAAAATACTTCGGTTTGGTTTCATTCATAGGTTCCCAAACTTTTTAGTCTCGTAGACCCCTTGCCATGTTTTTCAGTTTCGGGTAGACCCCTACTTACCTAATATTGAATTTTTGCAAACTTATCAACTTAAATGTCTTTTTGACAGATGGTACTACTACTTACTTTAAAAGAATCAAATTTCTAGCTGTAGTGTATAGCGTTTAAAACTTAAGAAGCACATTTTAATGAATTAAATTAATACACATAAAACAAATGTTAATAAAATAACTGAACAACAAACAAATGCTTTTAAGGAGAGGGATGAATCTGGTGCTTCAATATCAAATTTTAAACATTTAATATCAATCTGGTCAGGTTCAACTCTAAATCCCCTTTGTTATATATAGTAAGTGTTTTCCCACTTTTTTTTTAGATTGCCAAACTTACTGAAACTCCCTCTCACTAGGAAGAGCAATTAAAAACTTTCTCCCAATACTCCATAATTTGGGATAAATAGCAAGTATGTCTAAAGCCAAAATTGCTGACATTCGTTTCAAAACTTTACTCCTTTAATGCCTATTCCGATCAGTTCCTCTTGTAATATGACATTTTTTTTTCAATGTGACTGCATGAATTCATCTTCTACTGTGGTATTACTATAAAAAAAGTAATCTCAAACCTTGTTTCAAAATTTGAGTAAAGGGCATTTAAATATTGAGTTAATGTTAAAATGTCCACACAGTCTATGACGAATTCAGAAAATTCGCTTTGTCCAATATTATATTTCTTTAGCTTGATTCTGGAATGAAATGGTCCTTGCCATAATAAAATATATGCTGTCATCTATAACCACAAACTAACCTCATTAAATTTAATAAATAAATTGGTTAAATCTGGTTTTTTTCCACTAGATAAAATTTTTGACTTTAACCTGCAAGTTAATATTTCGGATAGTGAATTCTACTTGATATCCAGAACTGTATCACCTCTACTTCCAATAAAACTGGCTGTTGAGGCATGTCAGAGATTCTAATTTATTAACAGCTAATGCAACAATTTTTATGTGGCAGTCTCTGAAAGAACAGCACACATCACTATCTGAAGAATTGTATAATACATTAAAAATCGACAGAAGAATGGCATACCGAAATAGAAAATGTCATGGTATTTATATAATTATAATGATTTTAAAAGAGACTAACCCCAATTCAAATTTGATCAAGTTTTTTTACCCACTAACCTATCCACATTCAGAAAAATTTGTTACAGTTATCAAAGATGAAAATGCACAAATATTGTTAATTAATAATTTTATTAGTAAATTATTTTTTCTGCCATTTATAAATCAATACTGTAAGATGATTCATATACACATAACTTAAGTGTCTAAAGAGATTTTGATAAGCATTCTTTTCAATATGAATGTAATTCACCAAATATGTGGTGATTCTCTCAGATAATCTTCTCGTATCTTTTAAATCATCGTAGTATAGTTTTCCGTCTTTCAAAGCAATTTTGCTATAAAATGGATGTACCCACAGTGAACACTTAAAAAATTCACCGTTCTTACCACGAAAGTTTGGAACGGATGTAATTGAATATTTATATATTTAACTTGTACTTATAGCCGAAGCATCCACACAGTCTTGATTCAAATTATGATTTTCATGACCTACTTTTCCTGAAAATAGTTTGTCATGATTAAAAAACAATTAGCAAAAATTTCAGAGTGTTATCTATATCACATCGTCTCGTACTTATTTAAGTAGTCAAGGTAACGGACTCGTGGCCAACGTGTCATGAGTTCGAGCCTAGTACCCCTGAAGACCCGCTGTGTAGGTGGGCTAAGTTAGGAGAGGGCGTGCCAGTTCAAGTGTCGTCCTCGTCACTTGACCAGGGTTCAAAATTATACGGTCCATCGCCAAAAGCCCTAGAGTAGTTGAATAGAACAACTTTATTGTTCACTCACTCGTACTTATTTCAATTTGCATCGAGATTTTAAATGAATTGTAAAATATTAATTTTACCTTGTTTAAAGTCTGACTTATACAACTTATAGTCGCATAGAAAGTAATTATAAATTTGAAAAAGTTAACTGTTACTTATTTGGGAACGGAGATAAATAATAAAAATGAGCTGGCCCCAGAAATTTATAAAAGAATCTTTGCTGCAAATAGATGTTTTTATGCCTTGAAAAGTTATTTAAAATCCAGTTTTCTCAAGACTTAAATTGCTTCTTTACAAAAGTCGTTATAAGATCTGCCCTGACTTAAGCATCAGAGACTTGGCCATTGACTTTACGTGATGAGGAATCTTTGGGAATTTTCGAGAGAAAGATCTTACGCTTCATTCTTGGTGGGATCCAAGTGAATGGATCATGGAGAAGATCTAACGTAGAACTCAACAAAATTTACAAACAACCTGATATTGTAAAATTTGTCAAATTACAGAGACTTAAATGGGCTGGTCATCTGGCTAGAATGAATCTGCCACCACCACTCATCATGTACAACAAACAGATCCCCTGGTCTCAGGAAGCTAAATATCTTGGAATAATTTTCGATACACACCTAATTTGGAAACAACATATTTTATACGCTCGCGATAAGTTCCAGAAAATCATGTTTAAACTTTTCCCCTTAATAGGCCGGAACTCTCATTTAGGTGTAGAAAACGTGCTTCTCTATACAGCCGTTATGCGTCCAATAATAACTTATGCTTGTACAGTATGGGGATATGCTGCTAATACAAATATTTAAATTCTAGATACTCTGCAAAATTCTCTAATACGTATGATTGTCAAAGCCACAAGATACATGGTCAATGACGACATACGTAATGCATTAAAAATTACTAGTTTAAATCTCATATTCAGAAAATAGCAATTAACTTTTTCAACGCTCTACCTGAAACCAATAATTCTAATATGCGTAACTTAATTCCTTACATTCCAAATGATAACACTAAAAGACCAAGAAGAATTCTTGATTCTTATCCTCCTTAAACTTAATTTTTCATGCAATAAATTTTTTATTGCACCATAATTAGCTAAAATTTTACTTTCTTTTAAATTTTGTCATTATTAATTTCTCTCTTCCCCACTGCACAAGCGCCTCTCCATTTTCTAAATCTCAGCCCCCAGGAAATTGGGTTTTGGGGTTCCATTTACCCCAAGAAAACCAATTTTTTCCCAAGGGAAAAATTTAAAATTCTTCAACAAAAAATCTACCTCCCAAGGACCCACCCGGGTGGGCCCGTCAGAATCTCATTGTGAGATTCTCACCCCCCAAAAACCCTCCCCCTGGAATTTTTCGGGTGGGGTAAAAACCTTTCAAAGAAAAAAACCCAAAAAAACTTTTCCCGGGCCCCCCAAAACCAAAAAACCAAACCCAACAGATTCCCCAAAAAAAAAATTAATTTTACGATCGGGTTTGGGAGGATACCTTACCTCTCGGAAGCTAAAGCAGCTCTTTTTGGGGGAAACCCCAAAAGCATTCAGGAGAAGGCCCCCATCTCACCCTTAAGGGCCCCTAAGGGTTCTCTCAGCGACACACAAAAAACAAGTAATTGCTCAATCGCTAGGGGTCAATTTCAATTAAATGATATTGGGCCCACAAAAGTAGATCATCACAAACATTGTTGATGCATACTTCAATAATCATACTAACAATAATGACCCCTCTCCCCTCTGCTTTTCCCCTCAAATTTTTCCTTTCATTAAAAGATAAAAAATTCGGAAAGGTCGGGTAGGACGGTATACTAAAATTTTAAAATTTCTCCTTACCAACTTCTTTTAAAATTACAACATAATAAATAATAATATGCTAAACTTGATTTTTTTCAAACGGGAAACTCAGTAGTACCGTTTTAAAACCTGGGAAAAACCCCGACCCGGAATCCCCACCATTTCATTCCCTTTTTTTTCCCAACTGGCTAAAAAAAGTCTCCTAACCAGATTAAATGACTAAACCGGGTAATAATATACTGATCCCGGAGCAGCACGGGTTGCCCTCGTCTCTCCACACCCCCTTCCGCGTTGTGGGTTCATAAAGGGAAGGTAAAAAAAAGGTCAATGTACAGCTCGTGTTTCTGCATTCAAAACTTTGACGGGTATGGCCACTGGCCTGCTCTTAAATTTAATTAACTTAAAATTCCCCACTAACCCTTATTTTAAAATTTCCCTATATCAGCAAAACCCTGTTAAAATTAATCTCCTTTTAAACAAGACCCATCAAAGCGGGAGTCGCTAAAAGGGTCAATCCTTGGCCAACCTTTTAACCCTTTTATGTAAATGATATTCTCAAAAGCACTAACACAATGATTGTAGATGCAGATGATACGGCAATCCTCAGCAAAAAAAACCTATCCCCGCTTGTGAACAATATCAATATACACCTCTCACCTTGGACCTGGTTCTCCGTTTGGAAGATCCCCCTTAACACCGTAAAACAGGGCAGTATTTTTTTCCCAAAAAGGCCCCCACCCAAATTACCCTTAAAAATCAAAGCCCCGGGTCTGTCCCCAAGTATCTTGGCGTATATCTTGAAAAAACCCCACCTTCCAAAAAACACTTTACACAAATTGAACTAAATTTAAAATAAAACCCATAATTACTTTTCCTTATCTCCAAAAATCTAAATTAAGTAGACGTAACAAATTGCTTATCTACACTCTGTCCAAAACCCCTTCTCCTTGCCCCCCCGGTCTGGAGACCCCGCAAAACCAACATTAATCTACTTAAAGCTCCCAAAATGTTATACTCAGAAAATTCTAAATGCTCATTGGAATGGAAAGTTTTAGGGCAGCAAAAATCTTTTTAAGACACATCCCAAAATTTTCCCACAAATTTTTTTTAATGATATAGAGGGGAACCCCCAAATCTATCCAGATAAAAATTATTTCTCTCATTTTTTTCTCAGAAGGCCAAGAGATTTTTGGTCCCCTTTTTTTAATTTTTCCTTTTTTTTCACTTTGCGATTCAACTCTTTAATCCAATTCGTTGGCTCCCTTTTTTCTAAATCTACTTATACCTACCCGAATTGGGCCGGGCCCAAAAGGAACTCCCCTCTCTATGAAATATAAAATCTGAACTTTTTTCCCCCTTACTATTTCTGATCCTTGGTCTCTTCTGCGCCCTGTTTGGGGGCCCCTTGCTCCCCCAATCTCAGTAAAATTTTTTCCTTTTTTTTGCTCAAAAAGGCTTTTTGTTTTTTAAAATTTTAAATTTTATTTTTGCTTCAAATATCCTTTTTTAAAAAGGGCAATGGTAATTTTCTTGTCATCTACATTCCGGATAGGAGGTTAGGTCGGAAATAAATACTCCCTAATGTACCCCCCCGTCCAGATGAAGCACCATATCACGCCTCCCGGATTCCCCCCGTTCGACCAATCCCGCCTCATCCCCCCCAGCAAAAGGGAAAACATCCCTAAGCCAACATCAAAAACTTTCCCATATGGGATTGGGACTTTAAATCAGGGAAGAATAATGCCCCTTCAACGCTAGAATGTGAAGATCTTGCTGCATGAAAATCTTTCTTCAAAGCCCCTGGAAATGACCTCTGGGCGCCCCCCATAAAATGGGTTGACTGTGTCGAAAAGATCGTAATATTTTTTTAAAATCGAATATCGAAAGTGGGGGGCCTGGAGAAGGCGAGTGCTGTCGAGCCATTGAAGAAGATAATATTAATTAACTGAATTATAATTACTATTTGTCCTTTTTACTAACCAATTATTTAAAATATTAAAATTCTAGAAAGAAAACAAGCGGTACAATATCTGTGTTCATGATATAATGTATTCTTTTGTAATATTGTATTATATACTTCACAAAAAACCAATAAACATGTGCTTCTGCTTGATTGTTTTTTTTTTTTAGATATTTTTTCTATAAAAAACATCTCAAATTATCTTTGGATATTGTAATTAAAATAACCTGAAAAAGTATCCGGTTAGATCTTAAGAGAATGTGAATACATTAATTTGTAGTTCTATTTGACTATTAATGTCTCATATCTGTTACATCGAAGAGAAAATCTGAAATAAAAATGTTTTTATCTATAATTTGCCACATATCACGACTGTAGAAAATATCTTGATAAGATTAGAATAAATGCGTTCGAAAAATTTTCCGTCAATTGAAGTAGAATAGGTTTTTGAGTAGATATATAGATTATGACATAATTCACACTCGCGTATTTCGTCTTCAGCCTTCAAACCGCTGCAATAATAAAGTAATTGTGAACAGAGGAGCTTTTGAAACGAGTGTGATGTGCTGAAATAGAACAGAGTGTTCTAATGAAAATTCGGAATGAGTTCAAAACGCGGAACAGCGCAAGCTGTAACACATTAATTAGAGTTTGAACTTCAAATCCTTAAGTGGAATGTTGGAGAAGTTAGGAGAATTTCATTGCTAAGAATTGCTATATTTGTTAAACTCAGTATTGTTTTAGAACTACGTTAATTCATGACTCATACACCGTAAAATCCAACGTATAACTCGAACCTATACTTTTAAGCGGCAATTTTTAATTTTTAGGTATATTCGCCGCATAACGCGCACCCCTTTTTTTAACGAAGAAATCTGTACTGTACGAGTGCAATGCTCTTACGTTTTGAAATCAATTATTCGAGGTATTATTCCAAGCCTTAGTAAAGTAGTATAATTCTAGAACTTTAAATTCATCAGGAATGTCCCCTTTCTGTTAAATAAAAAAATATTTCAATACATGCAAAAGTCTAATTTTTAAAAAAATTTTTTTTAAAGCTTTCATTTTTATACCCGGCGTATAACACGCACCCATAAATACCCCAGATTTTTACGCTATTCTTATGAACCGACTTTCCACAGGTTATAGAATTGTTTTAAAGGAAATTGTAGCAGTTCTTTAGCTTGAATTAACACTGGGTACATGCCACGTTTGTATCGTTAAACTTCGAGAAATTGTTGTGATAAAATAGGTTGGGGAGAGAAGTTAGTTTGTTTATCGAGGATTCTTTAGATTCTGAACTTTAGTAAAACCTGTTAAATAAAAAATATTCAATACATGCTAATTTTTAAAAATTTAAAGATTTACGTAAACCACACATAAATGTTTTCAGTAATTTAGATTATGGGGAATCTTCTCCAGCAGGGAATTTAAAAAGAAAATAAAAATTAACAGTTTTTAAACAAATTAAATACGTTTGTTTTTTTGATCGGGTTGGTTAGAAATTTGTTAGATTGTTTAAGGATTCCTTGGCTCGGCCAATAGGAACGCTCCCTCTCTATGTAATGACTAAAATCTGAACTTCATTTTTCTCCCTTACTATTTCTGATCCTTGGTCTCTTGCTGCGCCCTGATTGGACGGCCTTGCTCCGCCCACAATCTCAGTAAAAATTTTTTTCCTTTTCTAGCTCTTAAAAGAGCTTTTTGTTTATAAATTTTAAATTTTATTTTTGCTTCAAATATCCTTTTTAAAATGGGCAATGGTAATTTTTCATTGTCATCTACATTCCAGGATAGGAGGTTAGAGTCCGGAAGGACTAAGTACTCCATAATGTACCCCAACGATCCAGATGAAGCACCATAGTCACGCCTCCCGGATTCCATCGTTCGACCAATCGCCGCCGTCATGCCCCTCAGCAAAATGGAAAACATCTCTTTCGTCAAGCCCAACATCAAAGACTTGTCACGATATGGGATTGAGGACTGTTTTACAGTCCAGAGGCCCAAAGAATAATGCCCATTCAACGCTAGAATGAATGAAGATCGTTGCTGCATGAAAATCTTTCTTGCAAAGCCCATGGGAAATAGACCTCTGGGCAGACCCCCGATAAGATGGATTGACTGTGTCGAAAAAGATCGTAATATTTTAAAAGTCGAATATGCGAAAAGTAGGGGTGCCTGGAGAAGGCGAGTGCTGTCGAGCCATTGAAGAAGATAATATTAATTAACTGAATTATAATTACTATTTGTCCTTTTTACTAACCAATTATTTAAAATATTAAAATTCTAGAAAGAAAACAAGCGGTACAATATCTGTGTTCATGATATAATGTATTCTTTTGTAATATTGTATTATATACTTCACAAAAAACCAATAAACATGTGCTTCTGCTTGATTGTTTTTTTTTTTTTTTTCAGATATTTTTTCTATAACAAAACATCTCAAATTATCTTTGGATATTGTAATTAAAATAACCTGAAAAAGTATCCGGTTAGATCTTAAGAGAATGTGAATACATTAATTTGTAGTTCTATTTGACTATTAATGTCTCATATCTGTTACATCGAAGAGAAAATCTGAAATAAAAATGTTTTTATCTATAATTTGCCACATATCACGACTGTAGAAAATATCTTGATAAGATTAGAATAAATGCGTTCGAAAAATTTTCCGTCAATTGAAGTAGAATAGGTTTTTGAGTAGATATATAGATTATGACACAATTCACACTCGCGTATTTCGTCTTCAGCCTTCAAACCGCTGCAATAATAAAGTAATTGTGAACAGAGGAGCTTTTGAAACGAGTGTGATGTGCTGAAATAGAACAGAGTGTTCTAATGAAAACTCGGAATGAGTTCAAAACGCGGAACAGCGCAAGCTGTAACACATTAATTAGAGTTTGAACTTCAAATCCTTAAGTGGTATATTGGAGAAGTTAGGAGAATTTCATTGCTAAGAATTGCTATATTTGTTAAACTCAGTATTGTTTTAGAACTACGTTAATTCATGACTCATACACCGTAAAATCCAACGTATAACTCGAACCTATACTTTTAAGCGGCAATTTTTAATTTTTAGGTATATTCGCCGCATAACGCGCACCCCTTTTTTTAACGAAGAAATCTGTACTGTACGAGTGCAATGCTCTTACGTTTTGAAATCAATTATTCGAGGTATTATTCCAAGCCTTAGTAAAGTAGTATAATTCTAGAACTTTAAATTCATCAGGAATGTCCCCTTTCTGTTAAATAAAAAAATATTTCAATACATGCAAAAGTCTAATTTTTAAAAAAATTTTTTTTAAAGCTTTCATTTTTATACCAGGCGTATAACACGCACCCATAAATACCCCAGATTTTACGGTATTTACATTGGGTTATGGCGAAAAGCGCATTAGATAACGCTTCTCCACTTTTAGTTAAAAGAAATTGTTAAAAAGAAAAAAAAAAAAATTAGTTTGTTTCAGTTCTTTAGTTCTGCTGTAACAACATGTAAATGACGTTTGTTCGCTCGTTAGGAGCTTGCGTTAGAAATTTTGTATTAATAGGTTGGGTGAGTGAGTGTAGGTTTTTATGGCGCAAGAGCCAATTTTCGATATACTGCACCAAACATTTGTTAAAAAATTTAAAATGTTTTATAAAATATGTAAAAAATAATGACAATACAGTTTTAAAAAATTATAAAATTTCAAATCACACAAAACTGTTTTCAAGTAATTTTAGAAATCAAAATATGGTGGGGAATTCCCCTACCAAGTCAGACCATATCTTAAAATAAAAACATCGAAAAAGTCGAATGGAACATGTTAGTTTAAAACAAAGTTAGACAATACAAGCTATCAAAAAATTAGTTTTTATTTTTTCTGAATCGGGTTGGAATTAACGCGCGTAAATAATTGTTATGATTGTTTATAAAACATTTTTTTATGGCGAATTTATCCTTAGGATCTGGATCATGATCATGTCTTCGTCATCAGTAGTATACTCCGTAGGTGCTGACTTTCTGGGTTTATGTGGAGCCATTTTTATTTCAATTTCTGGTTTCTGTACTTTTGGGCGCTTTCTTCTATTTCTCGAATTTCGTTTTACATATTTTGGGATTTCAGGTGCATTAGAATGTTCACTATTGGATATAGTAGGGACAGACTCTGGTAAGGGAACTAATGGTTCAATTTCAGTTGAAAGTGTAGCAAATTTATTAGAAGTTGTAAGAGGGCGGGTTTTAGTTTCTAAAGATGAAGCAGAAGTATTCAGGTTATTGCCAGGAGAAGCAGTAGGAATAGGAGAATTGGTAACAAAGACTCACTTTGTATTGTTGGTATTATTGCGGATGCGGAAGGAAGTAGATGGGCTTGAGTGGATGAAGATGACGTGGAGACGGTAGACACTGAAGACGAGGTACTTGGCATCGGATTTGCTGAAGATACAGGTTTCAGACATTGTAAAGATGGGCAGAGATTATATGTTTGTTATATTTGGATCTGTTTGGGTAGTTGTGGATATAGTTGAAGGGGTTTAGTAGCCTGAGCATATGTTTGGGTTAACTGAGGAACTATTAATTTGCGTGCTTCAAAATAAGATATGTTTTTATTGGTTTTAATTTCTTGTATTTGTTTTTCAGTTTTCCATTTTGGAATCGGTGGGATGAGGTTGTGAACAGTTAATGCATTTCGGTTCTAGGGTACAATCTGTAGAAGAGTGCCCTACAGATGCACACCTAGAGCATGTTAGTTGACAGTGGCAGGAAGTTTGTGAGTGTCCGAACCTCTGGCACTTAAAACAGCGCAGAGGATTCGATATATATAGACGTAGTTTAGGTAACCAGCTTTAATGTTTGATGGTAATTTAGGACTATTGAAAGTTAAAATTAAATGTTTAGTAGAAAAAAGGGACGAGTCTTTTTTTATTTTAATTCTTCTGACCTGGGTGACACCCTGGTCAAAAAGACCTTCCAAAATTTCTGTTTCAGTGGCGCACAAAAGATCTGGTTCAGAGATTACACCTCGACAAGAATTCAAAGTTCTGTGAGGACTTACTGTTAGCGGAGAATCTATAAAAGTTTTAGCCAGTAAAAATGATTTGCTTTGTAATGCAGTTATTGTCTCTATAAGTAGGTCACCTGATTGTAATTTTTTAATAGATTTAGGTTCTCCACCTATTCCTATTAAAGTTTTGTGAATAATAAATGGAGATTTTTTTGACATTTCATTGTTTAGCAGGGATAAAATTAAAAATCGTACGTGTTTAACAATATCGTCAATGTTTAAGTTGGGTAAAACAAGGCCTTTACCCGGGCACAGCAGCATTGGATCCATAGGCGTGTAACACAACTTCGTCCTGGCGTGCCTCCATCCACCACGGAGTCCAACAAGGGAGGCAGTGTGCGGGTCATCTGGCAAAAACCAGGCACGGCGCTTACCTGGAGTACACCCAGAATATAATGCTACAGCATCAGGGCGAGGATCCAACGGGTATCCCCTTATCTGCAGCACTAACCCTACAGCAGTGTCTCTTCGGGGACACCAAAGAGAGGTACCACCAGCCGATTGACAGGAGCGGGCTCACTCCTGCCACCCGTCTACAGTGAAGCGTGGGCCAAAGGGAACGCAGAGGAATCCCTAGGCCACCGATCTCCTCCATACGGGAGAAGCGTGGGCAAAGGGAACGCAAAGGATCCCCAGAACACCATTTTCCTCCTTACGGGACGCCGCACACGGCAAACATGCGGGTTGGCTAACCAACGGTGTTAACTGAACATAAATAAAGCACCATAATCAAAATATTGAAAGAAATCTAAGAAAAAAAGAAATTAAACTAACGCAATACAAAATGTAAACCATAATATGTTAGTAATAAAACGCAAGTTTTTTCTCATTAGAAAAAACTAATAATTCAACTTGTAAATTTTAAATTATTTGTCTGTGGTCTGGACGTGAAAAGAAAAAATGGGATGACAAGAAAGAGGGTCGAAAATAGAAAAGGATCACTAGAGTTCCCCGGGTTCGTGAAGCCCGTGTTTACCAAAGATAGTTAACCCCTTGGGAAAATAGGAAAAAATCACTAGGGTACCTCGGGATTGTAACACCCGTACTCACCTAAAGAAGGTAAGCCCCCTGAGGGGATTAATAGGTTGGACTGTGAGAATGAAAAGAATGTAATATAAAGCATCATTAAAAGCATAAAAAGAAAATATAATGACCTGTGGGATCCCTTTCTTTTAGTAGGACTAATTGATTGCAATTATAGTCATCACTTAGTAATAAAAACTGACCTACACCTGATAATGTAAGATGCGCCACATGTATTTGTAAGAATTAAGTACTTTTACCATCAGCCGCCCGTCCGGTATAGAAGTTAGCGACGCAGACTGCTGTGTCGCTGGGCCTGGGTTCGAATACCGGAGAAGGAATGGATGTTTGTAAACGTATAATGCCTTTGTGGCATGGGGTTACTCTGAATAGCCGTCGAGCTGCAAATCCTCTTGTGAGGTTGGTGGAATGGGAAGAGAGGTGAGGGGCCCCTGACCACTTTCAGGGTGTTCTCCCTCAAAATCGGGGTGGAACCGAGCCAAAGCGTACTGTCACCTGTTTGGTGCTCAAAGCTACGGTTAACGACAGGAGTACAAGTAGCCCTTTGGCGCTAAGAATTTCGTGGGTCTCGATCTGACTACGTCAGACAGGGGACATTACCAACAGCTTTTACCTTCAAAGACTTTAAAACTTAAGAAAAATTTAAAACTCGTTTTGTTTTTATTTTTATCTGTATAACACAAAATAAAAGCTCTATGTTCGTTACAAAAACTGCCCTAAATTATTCATTACATAAGGAAATCCAATAATAAATTACCAAATAATATCCCAAATAATTTGAATGCATTTTTATACGAAAGAATTTTTTTATTAATTTAAATTCATAAAACGTTTTGTTGCTTACGTATTATACCATCGACCAATTTAACTAAATCGAAAGACATCGTTAAATGTTATTGTATTCTACGTTCCCCAAAACAAATTCTCGAGCTTGCTTTTTCCGTATAAGCCCGTCGACAAATAAATTGGCGAAGATTTAGAAGAATTTAATACTTTATTTATATAAATAAAACATACTCTTGGAATAAACGAAAGATATACTAACTACACTATTCAGGCGGCCAGAACTCCATTATTGTATTCAAAATCGCGAAGAATGAGTGCTCGTTATGTAGACGATGTTGCATAAATTCGTATAAACACGAATCTAAATGCTGTCGTACAGTTTCGCGTTCTTTCTTGTTTTGCTAAACCCCATGGTCTTTCGGGTACTTACGTATTAGACCGGGGATTCTTAACCTTATTCTCGCCGTCTGGGCACATATGTCAAATAGGAAATTGGTGGCAGGGCGCAGTTAAAAAAAAGTACAACGATTCTTAATATTTTTAATGCGATTTTGGGTGTATATATAGCATATAATCCACTAACTTTTCAAAGTCAGGCGTATAAGATAATATTCCCAATCTTATAGTACCTTCGAGATTGCTATCATTAAATCGAGATCTGATTGCTGATTTAATTGTGTTCATTGTTGAAAGCAACAATTCACATAAATATGTGGAGCCGAAAAAAGGGGATATTTTTGTCTTAGCTAAATTCCAAAGATTTTCATTACGCCCACACAAAAATCAAACAGTTTTAAAAGTTAAATCAGAGAAAATTCTTAATGTGCAACAGATTCAACGCAAGGGTCTTCAGCAACAATAACAAATAATAAGACAAAACAGTGTTGCCAGCACAATAATTTTGTGGCTCATATTTTATTTTTAAAAGTATGATGAATCTGAATCTCGCTACCTCACAAAAAACCGTGGTGGGCCGCGGGTTGGCCCCGGTTGATATTGATATAGTATATAGCGGACAGTTTCGGACACATAAGAATAGCCTCGTGGGCAGATTGGCGAGCGCGGGGTTAAGAAACCCTGCTTTTGTCCATATTTTTGGAAATACTTAACTGTGTTCTCTTCCAAAAACAATAGATCCAAAATTTTAATAATTTTTCTCAACAAAATAAGAGAAGAAGAATATTACAAAATATAAGCAATATTATTTTCGATCTAGCACTATTACGATTATTGTGTTTGAACAGGCGCAGGACCGGGGCAACCTATAAAAAAAGATCATTATTTTTAGTGGCATACGAGAATTAGATTAGTGTGCTTAACCACGCATGTGGGAATGGTTTATCGCAGTGATTTCCAGTGGTCTATATCGACTTCCAGAGGCCTATGATGACCTGCAAGGGGTCCACATCAGCGAAAGAATAATTTGGGGTCCATGATTAAATATGGAGGTCTACCATAGACTAAACCAGATAGTGACTTTATTTTTAAAAGAAAATTCAATCAAAGGGTATTCAGATTTACCTATTAACACAGTTATATTTACTATATTTAATGAGGCTAATTTGCAGTTACAAGGTGACAGCATAAATTTTATTGAAAAAAAAGGACCATAATGTTAGCGTTTCTTGCCAGAATTTAGCTAAAGGAGTATAATATTGGAACTTTGCGAATTTTACCATTTCTCAATTTGTAACAAATAATCTGCCAAGAAAATGACGCTATAACCTACATTCAACTGTTAAATGGTCTTTATTCAGGCTTTGCAATTAGGTTTGAGAATGCTTTGACTAAGTTACAACCACAGTAAGCAATAAATTCATGTAGTCACGTTGAAAAAAAAAACTAATTCCTGATTGCAAGAGGAAAGTGATTGGAATAGCCACCAACGAAGATTTTAAAGTAAAATTTAGAAACGGATGTCAGCAACTTTGGTTTGTGCCTGACTAGTGCAAAATCATCAATTTTGATGGAAATGACAAAAAAAAAATTTATTTGATATTTTTAATATTTGAATTTTTTTCTTTCTAAAAATACCTTACTTTTGTTTGTACTCCAATTATATACGAAGTTATAGCAGTTTTTATGTCAAGTGAGAACAACAAAAACGAACCGGAAGTTAGAAATCGAAACCGGAAGTGCTTTGAATTTGAAAGATTTTTACTCTTTTTTGAAGTTTTATTGAATTCATTAATAAAATATTAATTTTGGTAATATTTAAACTGAATATGGTGATATTTTTTATAAAATTATTTAATAGTTTTTAGTAAAATTTGGCAACAACTTTACAGGTTTGTTGTCATTTTTCGATTTGCTTATGTTCTAGCTACTCGATTCTTCGCTCCTCATTTAACTTATTATTTTGATATATTTTATAAAAAAAACTGTCTTTTTTAAGACAAAATATTGATTAATTATGGCTAAATCAAGATCTGGGAGGTCTAAGAAGCGCCGATTTACTGGAAATCGTTCTACCATTCGTGCTGCTATTAATGAGAATGATGAAACATCTGAGCCCAATTCTACTGAATCCGCTAGTGCCAAAAAATTGGAATCAAGCCATACAAGTTTGGATATTTTCTCAGAAAGATTGTTTGAAACTTATGAAGACAATAAAATTGTCAGCTTGACAACTTTAATTTCAATTTTTGCCATAGTTTGTTGCCCTGATTGTTATTCTCAGGGCTTGGAACTTATAGAAGACTCTGTCAGTGGATTATGCTCACATATGAACCTAAAGTGCAAAAACTGCTCCTTCTTTAAAGGTTTCCCTACAACAGAGAAGATGAAAGGTTCTTGTCTTATAAACTCTTCAATTGTTTTGGGGCTAAGGATAATCGGGAAGGGATTTTCTGCTGGCAAAAAGTTATGTGCTTTCCTCGGTTTACCTTTCCTGTCAAAGCTTGCTTTCCGCAATCAAGAAAGGAAACTGTTGAAAGCAACTGAACGNGTCGTACAGTTTCGCGTTCTTTCTTGTTTTGCTAAACCCCATGGTCTCTTTCGGGTACTTACGTATTAGACCGGGGATTCTTAACCTTATTCTCGCCGTCTGGGCACATATGTCAAATAGGAAATTGGTGGCAGGGCGCAGTTAAAAAAAAGTACAACGATTCTTAATATTTTTAATGCGATTTTGGGTGTATATATAGCATATAATCCACTAACTTTTCAAAGTAAGGCGTATAAGATGATATTCCCAATCTTATAGTACCTTCGCGCGAGATTGCTATCGTTAAATCGAGATCTGATTGCTGATTAATTGTGTTCATTGTTGAAAGCAACAATTCACATAAATATGTGGAACCGAAAAAGGATTTTCAAAAGGGGGATATTTTTGTCTTAGCTAAATTCCAAAGATTTTCATTACGTCCACACAAAAATCAAACCGTTTTAAAAGTTAAATCGGAGAAAATTCTTAATGTGCAACAGATTCAACGCAAGGGTCTTCAACAACAATAACAAATAATAAGTCAAAACAGTGTTGCCAGCACATTAATTTTGAGGCTCATATTTTATTTTTAAAAGTATTGCGACATGGCCATCCTTCGATGACCATATCGTGGGGTTTCAGCGTAAGTTAGAGGTGTGGGATTCTCGAAATGATGAGGCATTTTAGAATTCTTAATATAACTTTTATTAAGAATTTAACTTAGATTACTTAGATATCGAACAAACTTATATTAAGTGAGAATAAACCAAAACACGAAGTCTTAATTAACACAGATTCGCGCAATTAGATCACTTATCGATATAATTATATTATATCCGCCTAATCTCAATCTCAATAATATATTCGCGTTCACAATATAATCTTCCTACCTTGGTTGAATACTCAACGTCCAATCTACTTCAAATATTTCTCCTAAGGGTCGTACAATGGTATGTACCTTGGTTCTAATGGCGAGCTTTGCGGGATTCTAGATAAGCCGTCAATCAACACTTCTATCTTCTCTGAACTGAACTTTCTCTAAATTGCCATCCTGCTCACTAAAACTTCTATCCTTTTAAAGGTTATCTTATTTGCATCTATGCTTCGTTTCACTTCTTGGATTTGGGTTGGAAAAGATTTGCCATTAATCGTGGCCGTCAAAGAACACAGAGGTTATGTTAGAGGAAGGGCGCGTGAGATGTCACAGTATGATGAATCTGAATCTCGCTACCTCACAAAAAACCGTGGTGGGCCGCGGGTTGGCCCCGGTTGATATTGATATAGTATATAGCGGACAGTTTCGGACACATAAGAATAGCCTCGTGGGCAGATTGGCGAGCGCGGGATTAAGAACCCCTGCTTTTGTCGACATTTTTGGAAATACTTAACCGTGCTCTCTTCCAAAAACAATAGATCCAAAATTTTAATAATTTTTCTCAACAAAATAAGAGAAGAAGAATATTACAAAATATAAGCAATATTATTTTCGATCTAGCACTATTACGATTATTGTGTTTGAACAGGCGCAGGACCGGGGCAACCTATAAAAAAAGATCATTATTTTTAGTGGCATACGAGAATTAGATTAGTGTGCTTAACCACGCATGTGTGGGAATGGTTTACCGCAGTGATTTCCAGTGGTCTATATCGACTCCCAGAGGTCTATGATGACCTGCAAGGGGTCCTCATCAGCGAAAGAATAATTTGGGGTCCATGATTAAATGGAGAGACTAAAGACTAAACCAGATAGTGATTTTATTTTTAAAAGAAAATTCAATCAAAGGGTATTCAGATTTACCTATTAACACAGTTATTTACTATATTTAATGAGGCTAATTTGCAGTTACAAGGTGACAGCATAAATTTTATTGAAAAAAAAGGACCATAATTTTAGCGTTTCTTGCCAGAATTTAGCTAAAGGAGTGTAATATTGGAACTTTGCGAATTTTACCATTTCTCAATTTGTCACAAATAATCTGCCAAGAAAATGACGCTATAACCTACATTCAACTGTTAAATGGCCTTTGTTCAGGCTTTGCAATTAGGTTTGAGAATGCTTTGACTAAGTTACAACCACAGTAAGCAATAAATTCATGTAGTCACGTTGAAAAACAAACAAACTAATTCCAGATTGCAAAAGGAAGTGATTGGAATAGCCACCAACGAAGATTTTAAAGTAAAATTTAGAAACGGATGTCAGCACAACTTTGGTTTTAAAAACATATACCTATATTTATCCCAAATTATGGAACAAATTGAGAAAGTTTTTAGTTGCTTTTCCTAGAGTGGAGGTGTCTCAGCGCAATTGCCAATCTCCAAAACAAAAGCAGAACGAAAAAAAAAAAAAAAAAATTGGACTCTACTGAGGATATTTAGGGATAAACCTGACAAACGATGCCATATGTTGAAAATCTGTTATTAAAGCACCAGATTCATCCCACCCATTAAAAGCCTTTGTTTGTTGCTCAGTTATTTTATGCATTAGTTAAATTTCGATTTAATTGATTAAAATGTGTTTCTTAAGTTCTAAATATTATACTTCACTATAGTTAGAAATATTAAACTTTTTAAGTAGGTAGTGCTGTACCAGCAGTCTAAAAGGCATTTAACTTGATAAATTTGCAAAAATCCAATGTTTGGTAAGTAAGGGTCAACAAGAAACTAAAAAACATGGCAAGGGGTCTATTAGAGAAAAAAGTTTGGGTACCTATGGTTTACCGCTATAAGCTGCATATTGCAGCATTTGACGATATTTTTCGATTTGGCAAAATTAAAGTACCGACAATTTTTTGTATAATTTGAGATTGGCACAATGAATTACTTGAAGAAAATATTCAAGATATATGGCAAAAGTGTGTCTCCACATAATTTAGAGAACTTCTTCGGTCACAAAAATGTTTCCTTAACAAATCCCAATTTTAAAGAAATTAATTTTAGTACTTTCATTTGATCTTTCATTTAACTGTCAGAAAATTTAAAAGGATGTTCCATTTTGGTTTTGTTAATGCTGCACCTTAGACTATTAAGGTTACTGGCGGTAAAACTTGTAAATTTCAACCACAATGAAGTGATAAAAACGCCCAGTGAATTACATCAACGAAGCACCATCTAGAACTACATCACTATCTTAACTCCCGCATCAGTCTAAACAGGAATTTGCAGAGCATTTCTATTAAAGAGTTTTCAGCTTTTATTACATCGCAGGATCACTTTTAGTAGAATCATATGTGACTCGAATTCTAAATTTATATACCACAGCCACGATATTCATATTTTTACACTATCATCTTTGAAACATTGTATTATTTAAAACTATTTACCTAATCTACAGTTTATTATCCCAGTATTTTTGTTTTTGTTTTATAAAAAATTCAATTTAAATTATTCAAGTAAATATTATCAAAAACATCTTGCTTTTGATAATATTTACTTGAATAATTTAAATTGAATTTTTTAAAAAACATCAAGATTTTAACGCATTGTTTGAAATACTTTTTACAATAGCGTTAATGTTGTTATGTTAATGCGTTTCAAAATATAACGCTGATTTTTTTTTTTTAATATTTTTTTTTAAATATTTAAATATGCCCTAGCAAAAGATCTTGAGCATCTTCTTAACATTAAATTCTAAAAAAAATTCAGAAATGTTATTTCAGAATGACTTTTTTTTAAAAAAAAATGTATAAAATATTTCTGAGTACAAATCACAGCACTAGATAATATAATTTTCTTCTAATATATACTTTTTCCCCTTAGGAATATTTTTATAAATAGGCTTATATTATTTTCAGGTAATAAAAGATACATATTATTTAACGTTAATTTTTCGGTCTTATTTCCAAGAAAAATGTGCCGCAGAATTATTTGCTCAACACATAAAAAAATTCGTCATGAGTTTTGGATGTTATACAGGATGTATCAGGACAGCGATTGAGAACTTACAAGACAGATAGAGTAGACCTAGACGAGATGGGAAATCACATAGGAATGCATGGTTAGAAATCCTTTCCTGGTGCGGTAGTGACGACACAAAACACAAGAAAAACATGACACGAATAAGAGGAGAAAGCATGTTTATTAACCTTAGTACAGCAAAAAATTAAGAAAAAAGAAGTGTGTGTGCTTATGACCACACGATAGAAGTGATAACTTCAAATTTTGTAATGTTATTTCAGGGATTAGTTCGGTGAGAGAGAGAATAAGAAAAAAGGGCATATTAGTATTGTCCTATAAAATTATTTATTCATATGTCTGTACTCATAAAGTAATATTTTTGTACGAAATATCCAATCATATTTGTGAATTAATTGTATTCTAAGAAGGAAACAATAGGTTTATGGTAGCTGAAATAGAGGTTTTAAATACTTAAGATTCAAAATTTTATTTTAATATCTATTAAAAAAATTCCGTCAAGCGTTGTTCCGTACTTCCTCGTGCTTTCATTTGGATCATTTGACATAATTAAATGGAATTTTGATTTAAAAATATCAACTAAAGGTTTTGCTTTGTTTTTTGAAAAATCTACTTTAAAATTCATAGTTAAAATAAAAGGGAATTTGTTCAGAAGACCCGATCTGGCTTTGTGAATTTTGGTTGTAATTTAACATAATTCAATTCTATCCATGAATTAATTTAAGCAAAGGGATAGTAAGTCTGGTAGTTGATTGGGAAGAGAGGAATCTAGGTCAAAACCTTTGAAAAGGGATTTAATCAGAAGATTTATATCACATAATATCTAGCTTATACTAGCTCTTTTTTCATTGTATGGCAGTTTTGTACAAATATATCCGGTGCTGCTGCAAAGTAAGTCTTCTTAATTATATTATGTTTTCTTATATTTAAATTATTTAATGTAACTTTTTCTTAATACCTATATACTTAATTTTGTTATTTTAAATATTTAATTGTTTTAATTTTCTTTTTAGACTCAAAGTATATTTAAGTAATGCTATAAATAGAACTATTTGTTGATTGCTACTCTGATTTGCTTACAAAAATGGATTTTTATTCTTAAATTCACTGCAATATTGCTAATGATAACTATACCATTTACTTAGTTCTATAAAAATTTGTCCTTTTCCTTCATTTTGTTTAATTTTAGTGTATGATTTCTCTTTCTCTCTAAGCCCATTTTTTAAAAATATTACGTGTTTCATTTTCACGCTTCAACTAGCATTAGAATGAATCCAGCATTCATTTTCGTAGAAAGAAGTGGTGTGTGTGTGGGGGGGGGGGTAGCAGAGGGACATGGTGGAGAGGAACTTTTCTTTCACGGCATATTGGCGGGGAGACAGACTACCACGTTTTATGTTGTTTTGGAGTGGTGAGGGGAAGGGGAAAAGTCCCTCCTTTTCTTTTTAGGGGTGTGTATGTCACAGACGACCTTGTACGAGCACGTTTTCCGACTAAAGACGAAGAAAGCCTAATGAGTGTTACAAACCCGAGCGTGACGTTAATTCAAGTTCACTCTCCAGCATAACGCGTCTATAGAAGTTATCACTTCAAAAAGAACGTTAAAGGGATAGCAGGGGGGCATGTTGGAGAGAAAAGGGTGCGCGTCGTTTTGAAGGGACCCCCAGATGGTCATAGAGAAAAACGCTACATGACTGGTGATAACCCGCATACTAGTACTGGGATTGGTCGCACAGTCCATCACAATCCTCACGTTCTTTGGTATTCTTACACTTAGCTCACGTTCCTGTGTGGCCATGATGAAGGATCCGCTGTCGGACAAACTCCGGTGCAAGCGTGCAAATAAGGCGGAGTTGGGAGTTTGCGTTCTGGGATAACGTTGGGTGCACAGCCGCTGTGCGGCTCGTCCATTGCAATCAGCACTCCCGTATGCTAGATGTATATCAGCGAGCTTAGCGTTCGTGTAACGTTCCATCCTACTATCACTTTGTTGGCTGGCGAAAAGAAGCTTCATAGCGAACGCGGCAGCAAAACTCATGTGTGTGCATGCATCGTCATCTGATGCTTCGGTTTACGTAGCGCCATCTATCACGAACATCAACGAATGACTTCCCAGCAGTTTTGCTTTACTACGAAAAATAAACATTGTAACGGGTCTATTCGCAAATCTCCTACTAATCCTATTGTGGAAAATCTATTTCTTTAAATATTGTTCTATTGAAAGCTTTCTCCCGAAGAAGAGAAGATGCGATTTATGTAAATCAAGGCTTATATTTAAACATTAACTTTTAGGTTTGGGAGAGAGAGGTTAGGAGTGATAGATGATAGAAGTTAGTGATTAACGTAAAGTAGTAAAAATCCAGTCGAGAGTTAATTACTTAATATTTAAGATTGATAATTAACGATTTACTCAATAAGATATATTTGAATTAGAATAATATCGGCTAGAAGCCGAATAGCTCAGAACGGAATTACGATTATTTAGAACGTATATTACCAAAATGTTTCAAAAAAGTAATTGATTCAATTCATGATTAAATATTAAATATCTCGTCTACCTCGCACACATTTGCTCCAATACTTATTTATAGGTGCGTTTCCTAGCCTGGGTTGCTGCGACTTGTTAAAAGATCCATCAATTATACATGTTTTGATTATGGCTGATCTTCATTTGAACTCCCGAACACTGATGGATGTGAGAGGAAATCCATCCAACGCCAGGAAAGCGTTTCCGACTATGCATTCCTTTATGATTTCCCATCGTCTAGGTGTACTCCATGTGTCGAGTTTATAACTGCTGTACTAATACACACCCTACATATACTCAAAACCACGCACTTGAATTTATTGTATTGCTGATGCTCCGATCTGTTTTTAGGACCTATTTAGAGCATTTTTGTTTCGATATATAAATCTTTGTGAAACTAGACTTTCACACCTGCAAACACGCCCGATACATCGTTATAATTTATAAAGTTTTCTGCAGTTGATAAACTAACATTCAACGTTCTAAACTTTTCCAGTTTCTTTTTAATATTCTCTTGAAAATTTTAACCATTTAACTTTTATCTTTATTACTGTTACAAATGCAAAATTATGGCAACTTTTGCACATCCAGTTCTTATAATTTAAATGTACTTAAAGTCCAGATAGTTCACATTGATTCGTTGATAATTGCTACCGTTAAAACTTTATATGAAATGGATAATAACAAATAAATTGAATTAAAAAATAATCATTCTAACTGAATTCATAAATACCAAAATCTATGACACTAAGTACT
This sequence comes from Trichonephila inaurata madagascariensis, assembly GCA_019973955.1. Classification (NCBI taxonomy): domain Eukaryota; kingdom Metazoa; phylum Arthropoda; class Arachnida; order Araneae; family Nephilidae; genus Trichonephila; species Trichonephila inaurata. The sequence goes on from BMAV01009034.1 coordinate 208,325, forward strand.
TCATTTTTTCAATTCCTACTATTAGCTCACATTCTATTTATTTATTTATCTTGGTGGAATTTTCAATCGTTAATAAAATACATTTTAAAGCGCTCCATTGAGCTGAAATTTTATATACATGATTATTTTGGATGACAATACAATAATTTAATTATAATTACTAAAAATTAATTGATTAAAACTAATTATTTAAAGAATTACAAATACACAGCCACGCTCGCATTATCTTTGGCGATTTAGCAACCATTTTGGCGACTTGTGTCAAAACTTGAAAAGGTTTTTATCTTACGTTTTAAAGCATTCATTTGAACTGAAATTTTATGTACACGATTGTTTTGGATGACAATACGATACTTTAATGACAGTTAATAAAAATTACTTACTACTTAATGTTGTGATTCTGTCATATGTACATACATATTTATATTAATTGTAAATATTTAATAAAAAGTAGCAAAAATAAAATGTTTCTTTGTTGATCTAAGTAGGAACTGACTTAAATTTTTTTTTTATGTATTACTTGTTTTAATTAACGTGTCAAATTTTTAATTTTAACAGGAAAATGTCATTTATCTTCATAAACTTAACCTCGATTAAATCTGCGCTTCAATGGTTTTTCTTTCGTAATTTAAATCAAATCTAGTTAAAGAATCAAATATTTTTTCTTCTTATGCAAATTTAACTCAAGGTACAAAAATGAAAAAGTTATGTAACAGGAAGAGAAACCTGTTCCGTTAAATAAATTGTCCTAAATATTACCAGACGACAATACGAGGTAAGCCTTATAAATCATACTTACTTGCTTTTTAGATACAATTGTTGTTTGCAGTGAATGTTATTTAGCTGATTAAGTATGAATGAATGTCAAAATTATGTTAAAACAACTCATTTAAATATAAATTTTGTTTTTTAAAAGATTGAAATAAGAGATGAAAAGGAATATATTAAGGTATCCGACTACGTTCGGAACCGTGATTTTGCAAAAGCGTATAAATAGATAAGATTTATGATATTTAGTGTCACTTAGATTAGAAGATGTATATAAAACTTTTTTAAGAATAGTATTAGAATAAAAAATTATTTAAGTACAATATTTCGGCTAAAAATTGACTTAGAATAGCCTTTTTTCCAAATGTTCTCCTTTTGTAAAAAATGCTTCTATTGTATTAATATTTTGCCTGTATATAACTTACACCTCTGTACAGAGGCTCAATTAGAATTTTTGAAATATATAACTTAGAAGTGGGTTTATCCGTGTTTTACGATAACGGAGGGGAGAAATTAAAATAAATAAATAAATAACGCCGATAATTATTTCAAATTGCTGTAACTCCGAAACTAATGTGAATGTTTCAAAAATCGTAGTGGAGCCTCTGTACAGAAGTCTGAGCTATATACAGGCAAAATATTATTATAATAGAAACATTTTTCACAAAAGGGGAACATTTTGAAAAAAGGTTATTCTAAGTTAATTTTTAGCCGAAATATATTGTATTTAAATAACTTTTCTTTGTCAAAGTGTCCTTAAAAAATTTTATACGTGTGTTCTAATCTAAGTGACACTAAATATCATGAAAATTATCCATTTATGTGCCTTTTTAAAATCACGGTTCCGAACGTAGTCGGGAGGGGGGATACCCCTCCTTAAAAACATTTCACAGTATAACCATAGTTCTATCAAACAGTATTATCTAAATTCATCTTTTACACTTATTTCAGAGTTCTACATATCTTTACAATGTTAAAAGTAATAAATA